>JAPYYV010014782.1:0-11465 GCA_030522625.1 Copidosoma aretas
CAACGCTAGTAACATGTCAGGAATTTACAATGGCACTCAAGCAAAAATTTTAGACATGAATCCTTTGGCAGAATGGGTACCATGTGCCGCACATTCTCTAAATCTTGTCGGAAAATGGGGAGCTGAATCAAGTCCGTTGGCAGTAGACTTTTTTTCAAACTTACAGGAATTGTATAATTTTTTTTCTGCTCCTACTTATAGGTGGAAGTATTTGAGTGTGCTTTAAAAAAAGAACGTTCTCTCAGAAGTCTATCTATTACCCGTTGATCAGCTCGTTTTGAAGCTTGCAAGAGCTTACGCCAAGCGTACAGCATCATTTTATCTGTTCTTCTTGACATTGTCGAAAACAGCTATGAAAAGCCTTTGTCAAGAGCTAAGGCGAAAGGTCTGTATAATTATTTCAACAAATTAGAGAGCTGCCTGATTTCGTATGCTTGGTTTGACGTATTAGAAAGTTTTGACTCAGTAAGCAAAGTATTACAGTCAACTAAAACTGAACTAACAGACTGTACAGAAGTGTATGACTCTCTGATAAAATATTTAAATAACATGCAAAATAATTTTGAATCATACGAAAACAAAGCTGTGGAGATTATTAAAAACAATACTTATGAGAGAGACAGTAAGAGAAAGAGAAAACGTAAAAGATTTTACGATGAAGACATCGAAGAGGAAGAACTTTGGCAGTCAGGAAGTGTTGTTGTCAAAACTGAATTCTTTTTTAAAATGATAGATACTCTTATTTTTGAATGGAAAAGACGTTCTGAAGAATACAGAAAATTAAATGAAAAATTTGGATTTTTGACTAAATTACAACTTATGAACACACAAGAAATTCACAAAAACGTTGAAAATTTAGTTTCATATTACCCAAATGATTTGGGTAAAAATAGTTTTATAATCGAATGTAATCATTTGTCATCTCATTTGACTTCACTTGGGGTCAAAAAAATTTCCTTTACGGAGCTGAATACTATGATTGTTGAAAAAGATATCTGCGGGCTGTATCCTAATGTTAATATAGCATGCTCTATGTTTTTAAGTTTAGTGGTCACAAATGGTTCAGGAGAAAGATCTTTTTCTGTGTTAGAAAGGATTAACAATTTTCTAAGACCAAGTCAAACTCAAGAAAGATTAAATAATTTATTTTTGCTGTGTATAGAATCATTACCTTGTCATTTAATTGCGAAAAAATAATTGAGAAATTTGCCGGAAAAAAATCAATAAAAAACGTTTTTGAAAAAATACACATAGATCATGTATTTTATTTATAAAAACAAAATTTGATTATTTCAAAATTTATATTCATGCACTTTCCGGTAAATTATTAAAAGCAATTGAAAACATAAATAAATTATTACGTAATTAAAATTGCATAGTCTTTCATTCAGTTACACATAAGACGAAATTGTCTCAATTTTCTGGCCTTAAATGGGCGGCAGGAAAAAGCTGGCGTGGGGCGGCAAATTTCTTAATCCACCTCTGGGCATCACGGGCTCTATTCTCACATCTTTGACAAAGATAGTTTTGTATCTGTTGCTTTGTGATCATTTGCAATTCATAGCTGCTGAAATGTCGCTGACAAGTTCTCTCCCAGTTCAAATGAGAGTTAAGAAGAAATTCAAATAGGTAATGCAACAGTGTAAGAGTACGTATACATGGAGGATCTAAAGTCTCGAAACTTCAGGATCAAAGTTTTAGCGGGCTATTCAATTATACTGATGCGATTTGTTACTAAAAATTAAATAAATCCTTATTTGTTATAAAAATATATTGCACAATTAGAAACCCAAATACGACCAGTGGTAAAAATTTTCGCTATGCATTTCAGTCTACATATAGATTACCCATAACTTAACCTCTCTTTTTCAAGGATTAATTATCACAAAATTTTTTCATTTTTCTAACGGAATGATTTCCAATATCACAATAGAATTGCCCGATGTAGTTTCAATGCAAATAGAGTATTTATTTTGCTTTTTACGACGCACCCTTAGTTTGTCGTTTTATCTATTAGACATCAGTCACATGTATGCGGAATAGGACCTTCCGGAATCAGAATAGCACATAGGACACCATGAGTATGAGAGAGAGGTTTTATTCATCAGCAGAAACGAAACCTCTCTCTCTCATTCTCAAGGCTATTCTGATTCTGCAAGATTCTAATCTGCGCATGTGTGATCGCGGCCTAGGTATGTTTAATTTAGCGATCGGGTCGAGCCCGTTCCCATGTAAATGTATATCTGTATTTACGGTCCATCCATAAATATGGATATACATTCACATGTGAGTGGGTTCGATCGGGTCGAACCCGATCGCTAAATTAAAGTACATATTCAGTACATAGTTTTATTGTTAGTTTTCAACTTGTAAAAAAAAACATTATAATATTCTGGAAATATGCATATCTTTAATGCTTTATATTATATTATTAAGCTGTATTATCATTTTTCATGTTTATTAATTTTTTTTGGTTTAAAATAAGTATCTTACAGAATTTGGTTAAATAATTTAAAAATTATACGCAAATTATTTTTCAAAATCATAGAAGCCAATGCACGCGTTACGCGCGCTAAGCATTTTCTAGTATTGTAAAAGGAAGATAGATTAATGGTTTTGTCTTGGTTATAAAGTAGCCAAAGTTCTTATTTTATGAATTAGTTTTATAAAAAAAGTTAACAACAATAAGGCAACACTTAAAAACAATAAAATAGTTCAAGAAAGTCGAAAAAATATCTTATGACATACACACGGAGAGATGCGGTGACCAAAAAAGACGGTGCACCGCTGCAGACAAAAACAGAGTGCATGGTGGGAGCGCAAAAGTACGTGCGCTAGCAGCGGAAAAAAAGGTGCGAGCTGTGCTTTCGAGGTGCAGCTGCACTCTGTTTTCTTGTGCAAGTCATTCGTACATTAAATTTAATCTCTGATAAAAATCTATTCTCATTCTGAAAATCGATACATATAATAATCACATGCATGTAATCGTTCACCAAATATATGTTTACATAAATACGTAAGCTTCCGTGCTCCCGCAGCTAGGCTGAAATATCAATGTCTTTGTTTTCAATAATGGGATCAAGAGTATACTGGGCTGACTTGTTTTCCAGGCATGTGTACGATATACGATTCTTGAATTGTTTTTTTTTATTTCTTTAACAGGAGTAAAAAAACTGTAAACGATAATATTTAGTGAAAAAACAAACAAAGTAGCCAGGAAATTTCAATATCTCATCGCAAATCGTCTATAACTCTATTTTTTCACGAAGTTGCAAAAAAATTTTGTTCACTTATAGACATTGCAACCTAAAAAATTACATGACACCGAACTTTAATTGAAAAAAATGCAAGAGAAATTTAAAAAAATAATTATTTTTCGTCTCATTCCTTTTTCTTAATGTCTGGAGGATATATGTACATAATTTCTGATTTTAATATCATACAGACCAAAACTAAGATGTGACTTACTAAACAATGTCACTTCATGATATGCTTTTTTGTACAGTTTTGTTTGTAACTTTTCAAAAATACTAGGGGGCTCGGCTTTGCGTGCCCACCCCCGAACTATGATTAAATCTCATTTTTTTTATAATTATTTAAAAACAGAAATAAATATACTCATTTTGCCGCATATTTTTTCATCTCTATGTAAGTACGTGACCCACTAATATTATTTTTTTTCTTACATTTTCTCAAAATTTTATTCAATTTTCTCGCTTTAAAAACTTCACAATATGTCTCAACTAATCACATCACGAATAAAAGGCTTTAGTCACGTGACATTTTTCTTTTTAAGAGATAATTGTTGACCTGGTTTTAAATTGTTCATCTTTTCGGGAATCAATAAGCTTTGAACAGATAACTAGATCATTGCTCTCCTTCTTATCTGATTATCTTCTAAATTTTCAATATATGATGCGAAATTCGGTTGTCACCATAAGTGACTGTGTACAATAATTAAACTCCAATTACTTTTATCAACAAAAAATTACCAAAAAAAGGATTGTTATTTACTGAAAAGTATCCAGATGTGTATCATACTAAATTATATAATATTATGAATATGTGTGATTCATTGCATGATTGCAGACAAGTTTTGTCAAAAAATGACAAAAGTTGACAAGTATTAAACGATAAAACAAATGAGGAAATGAAATAAAAATTCAATGGCCAGGTAACTAAAAAAAAAAGATAAGCCTTAAGCAGGATTCGAACCTATGACTGTAAAAAAGCAGGCATCGGCTTATGCATTAGTCACCTCAGCTTCTGACGCAACAGGTACATACTATTTTAAAGTTGCATATGTTCATTGAAAACAACTGGAGCTTAGGATATAGTACTATATTGATCATCAGCATATATATAGCACTAAACTTTAAATAATTATGATGTCATTTAAAACTCAACAACAAAAGAAATTTTTGTATCGAAAAGGGGATACTTTATAAGTAAGAAAAAAAATTATTTTATGAAGTTACCTGTATCGCATGTGCGTATAATTTCGGTTTTTAGAAACATTTACATGAAAAATGACTTTGTCATCGGTTTTTCATCTGATTTCAAATATCTAAAGTTTGTTTTATTCGTCGAACGATTTCACATATAGTTACTATGGGTAATTTCAGAAAATATTTATTGGGCAAGAAGTTAGATGGTACTGTTTATACGTAACATGTGAAAGCTTCCCGTACCTACAAACCTCGCTATGAACAATAACATCTAACTTCTAATATAGTTAATATTTTAAAAAATTTCCCATCGTAACTCTATCTGAAATTATTTGAGAAATAGAACAAACTTTGAAAATTTTAAACCAGATGAAAAACCGATGATACACTCAGTTTTTACGAGAATGTTTCCATAAACTGAAATTATACGCAGTTGCGATATAGGAAATTATATGAAATTATTTTTTTTTTCACTTATAAAATACCTTTTTTTTGATACAGCAATCCCCTTTATTATTGAGTTTTAAATGGCAGCTCGATAATTATTTAAAGTTTAGTATATATATGTGTATACATATATGCTGGAGAGTCTCGTTAACTCCTTGTGGATTGTGCATCCTCGCTGCATTTTATCATTTTTCTCCAAAAGTTTGCTGTGACTAATTTTTTTACCCAATTCAAGAGTAATCTCTGACTCCGTGCACTTAACCTCACTTTTAAGCAGCAATTACAAACAATGTTTCTAGAACAAAAATAAGGCACCTAACTGTAAAATTTCAATTAACTGAACAAAACAATCTTTGACTTTCCAAAACTTTCACTCTTCACTATTTTACTTTTGAAACAAGTAAAATATACTGTACACGCGCATAAGAGAAACTCTCATATCTGAGCAATGGTCGGGAACAGATGATACAAGTGCATTGATTGTGTTGACTGGGGCGGTAAGTCTGATCGGATATTGCACTGGACCTAATGCAAGATTTGTGCACTTTTTGTGCAAGTGCCTTACGCATTCGCTTGAACGCAAATCATACGCAAATCTGCTATGAGCAGGAGTGCGTTACATCCGACTAAATAATCAACTCGACTTAATGCAAGATTGGTGCACTTTTTGTTCAAGTGTCTTACGTACTTGCACTGCAGCAGAATTACATAAAATCCGAGGCATGCCGATCGATCAACAGGGAGGTGGTGAAAGCCTCACGTATGCATCATGGAAATTTGTTGAAATTAAAAAAGAAAAAAAAGGGTGCTCATACTCAATGCTTATACTCTGAGTGGTTAACCAATTTGGCGATGTTGTCAATCGAGCACGATTTATCAAACAAAGTGGACTTTGCCGATGCAAAACCCTAATAAATTGGAAAACGTTCTTACTTGATTTTATGACGTCTCATAATCTTTTTATCCTCAAAGTACTTCTTTTTCTCTTTGCTTAATTATATTACTTTCCATCATTCCCTTCTCATCCCTCATTTCCCTTTTTGTCATCTAGCGGGGCAAAGAGCTTCGCACTGGTCTCCATGAGGGGAGGTTAGTTTTAGTCGGTAGGCACCCCGGTGAATCCGACACTCTCTCCGGTCCTTCAGACCGGAGGAGTCTTTTCATGATTCTCCCTCCTCGACCCATCAAACAAAAAAAAAAAAACAAAAAAAAACTTCACTGTATTTTTTACCGAGAATTTCAACGAATCTATAAGATTCGGCTTTTTCAATAACTGGAAGGTAATCATAATCCATATCACGCTTATTCTTTAATGATTTTTCCTAATGTTATGTAATTACTTGGTTAGGCATCTGTTCCTTTTAAATAGATAATTGTTCATCCTATACAATTTTAATTTAAATAATTGATGAATTTCGTTATACATGTACAACAGCTATTTACATACCTAGGGCGGTAAACAAACACAAACGTACGATGCTATGTGGGCACCTAAGTGCTCTTTTAGGTTAGATGCAGGGGCGTGGCACACAGAGCGTCAGGGTGCCCCGATCTTACATGTTACAGGTTACGTTTGCGGCCACCTGGGACACCTCGTACGAGCGTGCCCCACCAAGAAAGCTACGGCAGAAGCACCCAAAGATCAGACGTGCCAGGTATATGGTACCATATCAAGGGGGTGGTGTTCAATGCGTGCAAAGTGTGTAAGCCTTCATTTTGGATGTTTTGGGAGATGTGAGAATCGGGAGTCAGAATTAATTTCCGCCATCTCCGACTGTCTCCTAAAACCTCGGATGAATTTTGATAAGCGCGACGAAAAAGACACAATTTTATCAAATGACAGATCCGACACATCAACTCCATGGAAGACCATGACCACGAGATGTAACTTTTCTCTTTCAATTTGCAACGGATTGCAATGAATTTTGGTTTGGTTGATTCCTCAAAGAACTGTCTATGCCATTTTACGTAAAAATAGCAATAAAATCATCAAATGATGAAAAATCATGAAAGTAGAGAAGTTGGTAAGGTCAAAACCATCAGGTGTGTAATAAATGCCTATAAAACAGTCCTAAACTTTTGTTGTCTCAATAATAACAAAAAATTTGCTGAGTTGAAATAATTATTTAAGGTTTTAAGTAAAAATAAGTGAAATCATTTCTTTTATCAGACCTACACTGACAAGAAAGTAGGTACCGATCTGCCTAAAATGCGATCAAAAGGCATCTTAAAGATGACTTGTATTTACCTGTTTTTTTGCTTGGTAATTATTTCGATTTAAACTTGTGAATTACGTATTGTAGTGGTGTTAAGGTGGTTCTTCACGATGGTGCCATATCAAAACGGGGCAGGCCCCTGTGGTTTTCCAATTATTGATTAGCGTACTATTTGCAACATAAAATGTGTCAGACTGGCACTTGACTACAATACCATGGCATGTATATGCAAATTAACATACTAATAAAGGATGAGCTGAAAAAAAAAATTTTTTGACGCAAGGTTCTTAAAATGACATGTACGTCCCTACTCAAGCAGACGTTGCTGATTGCTGCATGTACCTATATATGTATATATATATATATATATATATATATATATATATATATATATATATTTAACGTCGAGCGTCGTCCGTCGCACAAACTTAACCTCTTAAGCTTTGTTTTTGTTATCAGTCAGTGAAATATCTAAATAATGTTAATCATACATTTCAATCACTCATAACGTTATGCAGCAGGCTTTTGACAAAAATGGAAGTAAAGGTTTACGTGTTCAGTTTAATGAAAATGCTGAAGGAAAACTGAGATTAACCAATGATTTAACAGTTTTAGAAAAAGTTCACAATTTCTTTGAAAATAAATAGTACCACTAATAGCCATGTTAACTATAAAATAAAACATTATTATGTTGCATAAGACTCCAATGATCCTGGTCATCGTACATTTATATAAGTACTACATTGTATTGCTTATGAATTGTTAACAGATTCGTTATACACGTTCTTTACGGTGATAATTTTATCGATGCTGTGGATAACCCTACTTTTGAATAATATTCAGTGGTGAAACCATTCTTTACTTTCTAATTATCATTTTCAACAAACACTTATCATGAAATGATTTTACTTATTAACGTATTACCGTAGCAGTTGTGTATAATTTGAAATTGGCGCGCGCATGCCGAGAGTCTGCTCATATTCACACAGGAGACAGCAGACATCACTCTTGCTGAACGCCAAATGATTATGTTTACGGTGAAATATTGTGTAATATTTCCCTGATAAGCCCCAATTTCCGTTGTATCGTTGGAAAGCTTAAGAATTCTTCTTTTACTACGAACTTTTTCTATTCTGATCTTAAGTCTACTTTACCAGATATTATATGATATCGTAGAACGGAAAAATAACCTCCGTAAGAGCCCATGATAAAAGTGAATTTTTTAACTGATTTGTTTGCAAAAAATTACCTGATAAAGGGGTTTGATATTTTAAGAGAAGACTCTTTAAATCTTCAATAATGATCTCTCCAAGTTTCACGGAAAGTTAAAGTAAATGGGTTACGTTAAGAACCACCTTAAAAAATAGAAGATCCCACAAAACATTGCGATAACTGATATCATACAGATGGAAAATGTGAAATCAATTTCCTATCCATAAGATGTCAGTTGTCTCTATGTTTTGAGGGATAAGAAAGATTAAAAATAATTTTTTTTCCAGCTTTTTAAGTAAAAAAAAACATAAATTCGACGATTTTTAGATTTATTTAAGCTGATGATTTTAGAACCTTAGAACTTTATTGTACAGCCTGCTTTGCGGGTACGTTTATTTTAAGCAGAAAACTATATTATTAGAGTATATAGAACGCGGCTTCTATACTCGATTTACAAACAGAATTATTTTTTTAAGCGTGTGTGTGTGCAATTAAATTGCACCCACACATGCATACGCATTTACCCCATACCGAGCAAGTTTAACACTCCCCGTTGAAATTTATACTCGGCGCCTCTATTACAGAGCGCAGAGTGTAGGAAAGGAAAAATTTGGAAGATAGGAAAAAAAGGAGAGGAATCGTTACGTCCACGATCGCTAGCTAGGACTTATCAGTATAGCTCACTAGCGATCTTACTATATTCGAACACGTCTAATACTTGCACTGATACGCGTATTAACCGCGAAGGCGAGATTGATATAGCGTGTAAAATTTGGCATTATATTTCAATCATATGCCAGAAATCAATCAAATTTATCTAAAACTCCCGTACTCAACTTGTTCGATTATTCAATATTTTATATACAGAACGCGGCTTCTATACTCGATATACTCCTCTCCTTTTTTTCCTATCTTCCAAATTTTTCCTTTCCTACACTCTGCGCTCTGTAATAGAGGCGCCGAGTATGAATTTCAACGGGGAGTGTTGAACTTGCTCCTACACTCTGCGCTCTGTAATAGAGGCGCCGAGTATGAATTTCAACGGGGAGTGTTGAACTTGCACGGTATGGAGTAAATGCGTATGCATGTGTGGGTGCAATTTAATTGCACACACACACACGCTTAAAAAAATAATTATGTTCGTAAATCAAGTATAGAAGCCGCGTTCTATATAAGAATCTTTGAATGTTTCATAATTTATTCCGTTATATGTTTTATATCTTCAAATAAAGTAACTCTTTCAAGCTTAATCAATATCAAATTTAAATAAAAATGTTTATGATCTTTCGAAGAAACGATATCTAATATTCCGATGGCAGTGTTTTTAATTACGTCATTCCGTTTCTCCCAAATTTTAAATATTATAGTTTTCTAGAATATTTACGTACTTTAATGATTTTGCAAAATAATTTGTTTCATTCAATTTTAACCAAGGTGTCATATAGGCTTCCGATTTTCTAGAGAACTTTAATTTGTGTTTACATTAAAATTGATTGTTCGTTTGACTGATTATCTTAATTTGTTGGGTAACTAATAATGTTCTATGTCAAATGTAAGTCTTATAAGTATTATATCACTATAACTATCTTTTAAAATCCATTTTATTTATGAAACTTCAGAATTTGACGGAAATTAAGAATGAAATAAAACATTAAATCATCTAATATTTCACTTATACGTAGAATCTAAATATAGAGGGTTGGCTCGCAGAGCACGCAGGAGGCGAAACCCCTCTAGTATGTATATATATATACATATATATATATATATATATATATACTAGTGGGGCTTCGCCTTCTGCACGCTCCGCGCGCCAACCCCCTTATTTCAATATCTCTATTCTCATGACTGAATAATAAATACCAAAGTTTATTTTTTGATACACATATACAGGGTGTCTCATTTTAAATTACACACCTAAATATCTCATCAGGGGCGCCACCTATCAAAAAATGACCTCCACAAAAGTTGTTAGGTACAGAGGGGGAAGTCAGATGGTGACCTTAAATTTGACCTCGACCTTAATTTTCAAGGTCATTTTGAAAAAATTTACGCTCTTTCGGAGTCCACAATAAATAATAGAGTTTTCCATATGAAGGATTCGACTTGACCTCAAATTGACCTTAAAAATTAAGGTCAGGGTAAAGTGTAAGGTCACCATCAGACTTCCCCCTCTGTACCTAAGAACTTTCGTGAAGGTCATGCTTGATGGATTGCTATTCTAATAAAAAATTCAATATCGTAATTTCATATGGGTCGTCCTTGCATTGACCTCTTAAGATCATAAAAAAAAAAAACTTTGATAGCTATTTAAACGTAAAATTTTACGCTCTTTCGGAATCCACGATAAAAAATAGGGGTTTCTATTTGAAAAATACGATTTGACCTCAAAATGACCTTGAAAATTGAGGTTGAGGACAAATTAAAGGTCACCATCAGACTTTACCTTCTGTACCTAACAACTTTTGTAAAGGTCATTTTATGATAGGTGGCGCCCCTGACAAGATATTTCGGTGGGTAATTTAAAATGGGACACCCTGTATAGGTGTATGCAATTATAGTTATCCAAAGCGATCTCTTAAAAATTCGCTGAAATTTCGAACAAATATAGTCAATAAAATAAATGATTTCACTGATTTATCAAATAATTGTTACTAATTTAAATCTGAGGAGGACTATTTTTGTCATTTAAGGTTAATATTAATTCATGTGTATATGTATATAATTTTTATGCAATCATTATTATTCGAGAAACTGTTATAAACCTTGCTTTGGTTGTTTTTTATCATTTTATAATTAAGTATTGATATAAGTTAATAGTAAGTTATCATTTTTAATTTCTTACTTAATATTTGTAAATGTAAATTTTTTATTCAATTATTTTTCCATTATTTGTATCGATTTTTATATACTTCTACATATCCTTTTCTTGTTTTATTGGCCTCGAGCGTAATATTGAAACAGCGCCCTCATCGGCGAACTTGAAAACGATTGGTTTGCGTAGAAGAGGACAGTACTATGAATAGAAGAGGACACTACTATGAATCATATATATACATATATATACATATATATATATATATATATATATATATATATATATATGTAGACGCAAAACTAACACAAAATATACATATACATA
>JAPYYV010014783.1:0-10122 GCA_030522625.1 Copidosoma aretas
CATGGATCGTGGTACTTCGCGATACCCCTTGCAATGAATCACCTTCCGACCTGATCTTCGCTCGGGACAGAGGGCTCGCTTTCCGGAAAGAAAAAAAGAAATACCACGGTGTCATCGACCCGGCTCCGTTTCAAGCTCGCCACGAGGCCAGCCGCGTGGATCTCTCTTCTGTCTCCCTCGAGACAATGAGACCCAAAAAACACGAAATAGCCGCTAGACGGGCGCAGGTGATAAGAGAGAGGGAGAGAGGGCGGAGGGGGAGCGCGGCGCCAAGGTAGCATCGGCCCGGCTTAGGATCCAGCGGAGCGCGAGCGGTCGAGGCGTCGTGGGCTCAGTAGTGCCTCGGTAGCGGCCCGCCGCTGCTCTCGAGCCGCGAGAACGAGGAGAAAGAGACCGAGCGCTTCGCCCCCCCCCCCCCCTCTCTCTCTCCGTAATAGCCGCGTATAGGTGCCGATAAGCGAAAGCCAGCGTCCGCGAGGCCTGTACGTGCGTTATTATTATTACTGCTCTATATTTAGGCCGACGCGCAGTCCAAGCGCAGCGCACCGGACGCTCGGCGCTTGCTATTCGCGGCTCACTTGTACACGATACGCGTAATACCCTCGGGCGGCGCGTGCGTACAGTGTACACGAGCGCAATCGTCACCGAGCGTTCGAATGCCATGCGAGCGGTGGATGACGCATCGTTTGTGTTCTTGTAGAGCGAGAATTGCCGAGAGCGAGAGAAAATAGAGAATCGGTGATCCGGAGAGGGGCTTGATGACGGAGAGCTTCCTGAACTCGAGATGCAAGGAGTTCCAGGACGCGGAGAGGGAGCTGCGCGAGAAGTATAGCGCCATGTGTTTCAAGAAGCGCAAGTATGCGGCCGGCAAGGAGCTCTGGTCGATCGGCAAGGAGGACGGCCACGAGTGAGTTCCCCCCCCCCCCCCCCCCCCCCCCCCCGCCCGCCGCCCCCCCCCCCCCCATGGGACCTATACATTGATGCGAGATTACGCGCGAGCCGGGTCTATCGTGTCGTTGTCGGGTTTTGGCTCTCGATCGCGACTCACAAGGCGGACATGATAACGATAGTGTGTATAGTTGGTGCTCAATTGTCGCCGGTTGTGAACTTTTTTTGTCGAGTTTCTTGGTGCGACGGTATTGCGTGAGAAAACGTCAACTGTCATGGTGCGCGGGCAGAAACATCTGTAACTGAAGAATCATTGGAGTGAGAATTTTTTTTTCTTTCAAACGGGCGTTAAAGGCCAACCAAACGTTTTTTTTTTTCCAAAAAAGGTCATACATTTTATCGGCTCGTTTGACTCGCTTTCTTCTGTGACGCGCATCAATTGTCATCGCTACCGTTAGCGATAAAGTTTTCTTTTAACGTTCGAGTAGCATGAAAAAACACTCTAACGAAGGTACATGCGGCGTATCCTGCTTGAACAATACCAAAGTCGACAACCGCTACCGCAACACGTTAATTCATAGTTCTGAGAAGTGAAATCTGACCTTACATCACTCTTCGTCCGAAAGGAATGAACGTGCCGTTTTTCAATTGCGCGCTCTATTGTCACTGACAGCGTTCAAATTTCTCCTCGCAATGTTTATAGTGACAAGTAGACGTGTAAAACTATTTCATACCCGTTCGATAATGGAATACTAATTCATGCGCGTTATGAATAATTGGCATCCGGGAAAATTATCATTAATTCTTTTTTAATTGATAATTGCATGCTAGACCTTTATCTAACGGAGCATTCATCGGATTGTCCACTGTATTTAATACTTAAAAATATTATACTTGTCACCGATAATGATTTTTTTTTACTTATGATTTGAGCATGTTACATATGAGTCACGAGTAGATATTACGTGTGATGGTTTCTTTTTCCAATGGCATCAGACAACTTATACTTAATGCATGGTACTGGATTGTATTTAATACGTATGGTTGACCATTGCAAATTTAACGTTGGGTACAATAAAGAAGTTTACTACTGTAATTTTAATCTTATTTAGGAAGTCAACATTATTTTATTAATATTATTGGAATGTAAATTTTTCAAGATTCAAAATTACACAGCTCATATGACCTATTGAAGTGTCATTTTGCAATGAAATAGATAATATTATTATATGTCATTCCTTGATAAAAGCATTCAAAATTATGTTCAATTATTATTAAATAAAACAATAGAAACTGCAACATAAATTTATCAAAATAAATATGCTATAACAGCCAAATGAGACAAAGCATGAAATACTTTGTTCATATATTTCATGCATTGGCTATTCAAATGTTTACCAAAACTTTTAGACTGTGACTCATTTTGGCATCAAACGGAGACAGTCACTTTTTCTTTCGTAGTAGTTGTGTTGTAGAAATAAGATGCGGGTTTTCAATATGCTATCCACATCATTTTGTAGGCTATCCTACTTTATTATTCTGACACTTGAAAAATCGAATAAAAAAAAAATAGTTTAGGCTGCACTAAAGCTCTGGTAATTAATAATACGTAGGCAAATATAAAATGATATGATTGCGAAAATTGCATTGAAACGAGATACTAGTTGGTATGAGCTATTCTCATTACGTGATCAAGTTACACAATGACTTTCCATTCTACACTAATTGTTTTTCCATATTTTCAGTCGTGTTATTAAATATCATTAGATGAGGCCATGGTTTATATTGTTTAATACATAAAGTAATTGTCCGCGAAGATTCTATAGTATAAGTTAAGGTGGAAAATTCGTAACTAATTAAATTATATAGCTCTACCTTAAGTAATCTTAATCATCCTAAAAGAGAGATATTTAGAATGCAAATATAGTTATAGAACATAGCAGTTAATAATATTAGTATCATGGTTTCAAAATAATCAGCTCGACTGTAAATGAATTCATAAAATAAAGTAGCATTATTCATTAACAAGACATAAGTTGGCATTGCTACGTTTTATTTTACAATAAAATTACTCAGTACCAAATTAATGTCGGTTTTATCGGATACACATCTCTATGTAACGCTGAAAAATTGTCCAGGTTTTAGTACATCATGTTGGATTTCACAATTCTTTGATCGTCTGGGGGCCGAAAAATCCTTCATCTGAATACGTAAAAAGGGCCGTGCATAATTTACGCAAAGTATATTTCCGCCATTATTGTCTGCCACGGCCCAACCCCTCCACGCGAGAAACCGCAATATTATTATTTACACTTAACCTCCCCTTTCCTATCTTACGCAATATTTAGGCAAGCTTTTTGATTATAACAGACATGAAAATATATTGATAACAAAAATTTGTAATACAAATTGTGTTAGAAACACAAAATATAATTCTTATCACGCAATTAATAAGTATGATTATTTAAAAATATCTTCAGAGTAACAGTTTAAAAATATAAAAACAAAAATTTTATGGATTCTAATGGATAATGTATTATAAGAACTCCATTTTTTAGTCGTTAATAACCTTTGAATTATTATTATAGTTGTTACTATTTTTATTATCATTGCTAATCAACGTCTCAATATTTATTTTTACATTAATCGCAATTTCTACTCATCCATGGGTTCTTCAGACCATTTTCAAGTGATTCAAGTACAGGAAAATAATCTGATTGAGCGCTGTATTTTAATTCTAAAGATTCTGTACACTCGACTAATTCTTAACGATCATGTAAGTTTTTTTCATTCTTACTTCTCACGATTCAGAAAAATGTTCAATATCACAAAAAAATTTTGACAGATGGACTTGCTAGTACACGTGTGAATATAAACGTCATACAAAACGAAACAGAGATAAGAGAGAGAAACCACTAATCGAACATCCTTGTAAGATAAAAATTGAGTAGAGAGTGAGCCTGCTTGTCTGCTAGCATTTTTATTCCATCATGTAATAAGTAATAGATGGCGTTAGTACAACGAGCGTTTTTATTATCGTATGAACCGCCAAATTGACGTCGAATTAAAAACTCCGTCACTCAACGAGATAAACAAAATACGAGGATTATACCTACCTTACCCTGATTAAGAAATCGTAAGAAATCCTTGACCCCAACCCACCCCAACATATCTTACATAATCTGTGCACGGCCCCAAAGCAGGAACTGTTGGCAGTAATTTTAACATTTTAGTTCATTCAACAAATTTTATAAGTATTTATTAATTGTCTTTTGATTTTGTACTTTCATTTATTCCATGTAATTTATTCTTTTATATTTTATAAACATTGTATCATTATTTATTATTTTACTTCTCGGTTTTCCTGTTATTTTTCAATGCAATTTAAATTTAAATCACACAAATTCTTTAATACATCAACCCATCAAGTTTAGTATCATCATCGCTATAAATCTTTACTATACAACAAAAACTTTTTGACTGGATTGAATAAATTTAGAGTGCCACTTTTGAATATTTTAGTTATAAAATCTTATTATAGTTTTGTGGGATTAACTATTTTGAATACGTTTTAAACATACAATGCACATGGTTATTATGCCTCCTTTTTATTATTACGGTAACCATTATATGCATAATAGTTAGGGTTCAAATTTTTTAATTTCTCAATTGAACAATTGCAATTCAAATTTAATTTTTAATTAAACAAATTTTTAATCAATAATTAAATTTAAATATTAATTAAAAAACTGATTATTTAAGAATAAAATTTCATTTGTAAGGTTTTAAATAGTGTATTCAATGTTTTTGAATCCTGAGGATCAAGAAACACAATAAATGAGTAAAGAAAAAGATTTGTATGGTGTATTTTACAAAACAATTGAATCTAATTATTAATTGAAAACTTTTCCCAATCAACAATTAAATTTAATTGTTAATTGAAATTTTTTTTTATCAAGACTCAAATTCAATTGTTAATTGAAATTCTAATGAATTAAATAATGAACTTTAATTAATAATTGAACTGTAATTAAATTACGATTCAATTGCGTTATTTAGAACCCTGATAATAATGCATGAATCAAGTTGCTACTTTTTAATACATCGTGTAAAACTTTAAATTTTTTTTATTAATATTAAAAAGTATGTGCATCCAAACTTCGTAAAAAAGCTTCAGATGAGTATAAAATTTCCTATAGTAAAATTAGTCATCGTCTGCTGTAGCTTATAGATTACCATGAATGACACATATAAACTGTTGAAACTTAAACTTTTCTGAATACACAGAACATATATTTTGTTATCAAAGTATCAGCTCTCGCTTGATTACCAGGGTCTCGAATTTTTCGCCTTCTATAATAACGATTGTAACTGCACTGTAATTTGAACGCGATATTTCACCGAATTCAGATGAAAATTCGACTTTTTCGTTGATACCTGCACGAATGAGATGTCTGTTAGCATTAAACAAGTGTTGTAAGGTCACATTTCGTTATATTTCCTCCTATTCTTGTCATTGTCGACAGTTATAATACATTTCTTCCAAACCTAATCTTAAAACATATACAGTATACACTTCTTTGCTTCAGAAAGTAGGTATAGCCTACAGAGAAACGTATTTCATAGGGATATACAGTTCTCTTTCTTTCGCTCTAAAGAGTCATGAAGAAATCATTGAGTCATTGAGATAGTAAATATTTTACTTATGACAACGCGTTACGCAGTCAAATTTTGTGTTTCCTGTACAGAAGACACTCAAGACGCAGGTTTTCAAGATTTATGTGATACAGAAAGTTTTTATTTTGCTTATTGCGGGTTGGCATGATCAAAGCTAAAAAAAAAAGTTTTAAAAATAGCATACTTCGGCTAATTTTTGGTAAAAGTTCAATGGACAAAAAAATTGATTCTACGTAAGTGTATGTTTTAAGCTATACGTGAAGTGTAATTTCGCATAGTGTTAGTGTGTTTGTGCTCGTGTATCATCCATGAGAGAGAAAATGCAGATTGACCAAATTCTGTTGGTTTGTATTGAAAAAAAAAGTTGTTAAAATACGCGATTGAATGACATTATTTCATTTTTTTTCGTTGAATCGAATTTAAGTTCAAACTCAGTTGTATTATACAAATACACCTTGTTCATACCTGTTGGAGCGAATCTTTTCATTGTTTGCGACAGTTTAGGAAATTTCCTTACTTATTCATCAAAAAAACAGCACCACGAAAGCCGATAAAATATTATTTGGACACTTTATTTTCAAAATGACCGGTACAGAAATCAATCATTTCAGTTTGCTCGCAATCTTCTACAGTAGAATCATCGATATATACCGACACATCGTTAAACATAAACATCATACGTCGCACGTGAATACGCTCGAATAACCATTACGCTTCCACAGAAAAGCACGAAACAAACACCTAACATCCCACTACAGCTGTACATAGTCTTGATCATAGACATATACAATAGACTGCACATCTTAGATGATACTGTGTAGCCGAAATCTGATGGGTGGGGGATAGAGCCGGAGGATCTCTGACTCCTTTTAACTTGCGCTCAAGAGAAAGAGATGAAGCAATGTCAGAAGGAGACAGAGATCCTCCGGCTCTATCTCCTACCTATATGATGTTGGCTACAGGATCTGCGTTTTGAGTTCCAAAGCTCCACCAAGGTTTTTTTTATGTATTTTGACCCCCTGATTACGAATGTCCAAGGTGGAAAGTCGAAAATTTGCGCCGAAAAAAGTTATTGACAAATTTTGTTAATAAATTGAAAAATTGTTAATATGTGGGAAGTAAATTTTATTTGATAGTATTCAATCAATTTTGAATAATTTTTCATTAAAAAATTACCGAAATTTCGAAAAACCCATTTTTTACAATTTTCAATTATATTTTGCACATTTATTTAAGCATTTTTTTTAAGCTCACCACGGTTTAAAGGTTTCATTATATACTGAGCTTGAACAATATCGAATAGTTTGTGTATTTTAAAAGCCCAGTTTTGCATATCCAGTTTTAATTATGGGTGTTTTTAGTGATTTTTCATCATCAATTTCATAGTTCAGGAGCAGTAGAGGGTTAAATATCTTTTTTTAGGATCACTGTTTTACGGGGTCTTTTCTATAGGTGTTTTGATCTCCTGAATACAATTTTTTTGATCTCACACGCGAAAAATTACAATATAAATTGTTATAAATAATTTTCATCAACAATATCATTAATATTTTGACTTTCGATGAGGAAAACAATTTTTGAATCATTTAAAAGCAAAACTTCCTATCATCATTTTTTCTAAAATGCCTATTTTTCGCGGAAAAAATTTACTAAGTTTTGTTATTAACGCGTTTTAAGTGTGTATGCCGATGAAGTGCAGTAAAGTTGTACGCTCGAGGGTTCCCAAGGATCTTCGTAGCTAATGATTCTCATAGTTCCAACAATGTGTTACCGTGACTGGACTCCCTGATTCTCAAAAGCCAAAAGTTTAAAACGCGGAAACAAATTTTTAAGAGTTTGTGTCAACAAATTGAAAATATGTTTGAATCACGTACAAACATTTGTATCCTTCTCTTCAATCAACTTGAACCAAAACATATTCTCATGTCGAACATATGTTAATTAATTTATTTATTTTTACAAGTATTATCCTTTTTACAAGTACAAAATAAACAAAATTTAGTTTGGGATGAAACACAAATACACCATGAGAGTATGTTTTGTTTCAAGTTGATCAAAGAAAACAATGAAAAAAATTTTGTACGTGATTTAAACAATTGCTTCCTCATAAAGGAAGCTTTATATAGGTAAAAAATTGTTGTTTCTAGAAATACTTTAGAAATGTTTTATATAGTGTCTAAAATGAAAAGATACCATTTTTAGAGAAAGTCCGTCTGCGTGTGTGTGTATGCATGTGTGTATGTATGTGTGTGTATGTAATCAGTCATATCTCAGGAATCCAACGGTAGATTTCAATGATTCAGGGCTCAAATTTTTTTTTTCTTTTCCTTATGGCAGCTCAAAAAAAAATTTAATTTTTACACCTTATTAAAGTTTTAAAAACGTTTTTTAGGGTCAAAAAACAGGTTTTTTTCTTCTTTAGGGGAGAAAAAAATTTTATTTGAATTTCTAAGTAGTAACATCTGATAGAGCTTTAAAATAGCTCTATTTTTCATTTTGAATTATTTTGATAAAATATTTTGCTTGATTTTCATTTAAGAAATACTGAGATTTTTGTAGGAATTCACTCATATCTTAGAAACCTTTCGAATTATTTCGATCGTTCAAGGCCTAAAATATTTGTTTTACATCCTTGTATGAATTCCCAAAAAAAATTCTAGTTCCATACTTTATTAAGGTTGTTATAACGATTTTGTGTGCCCAAAAAGCGGTGTCTTGCTAACTTTAGGGTAAAAAAATTCAAAATCGATTGCTCCAATACTTGTATCTCATAAATCAATAAAACACCTTCATTTAAAATTAAAAACATTTTTTTACATTATATCGTTTTTTTTGATTGAAGAAAATCTACAATTTTTTTTTCTTGAATCAGTCATATCTCAGAAACCCTCCAAATGATTTTAATGATCTAGAGCTTTAAATGTTTTTTTTTTTTACATCTTTATATAGGTTCAAAAAAAGATTTCACGTTGTATACCCCATCAAGGATGATATAACAATTTTCAATGCTAAAAAAACGTTTTTTGCTGTTTTTGGAGTAAACAAATTAAAATTTGATTTTATCAATATTTCTATTCTATAGATAATTAAACAGCTTTATATTATTTAAAAATATTTTAGCTACAAGATCGTTACATCTCGTATATTTATTTCAGTAATAAGTTCTAATTATTTGTTCAATTGTTTTTAATTTAAAACAATTTTAACAATATTTTTTGTAGTGTTCGGGTAAAAATTATAATCTTATTTTCGAAATAATTCTACATTATAGAGCATGAAAATAGTTTCTTCTCACTTTTCAAATCATTCTGACATTTTTTTTTTTTTTTTTTTTTAGTTAAATAATTACAGAAGAATGTTGTTGAGGAAGCTTTGTGCTGATTTTTTTTCTTGAATCAGTTATATCTCAGAAACTTTCCAAATTATTTTGATGATCATGGGCTCAAAATGCTTTTTTTTTCATATCTTCATATAGGTTCACAAAAAGATTTAACGTTTTATACACTATCAAGGTTGTTATAACTATTTTTAATGCTACAAAACTGTTTTTGCTGGTTTTGGAGTAAAAAAATCAAAATTTAATTTCTTTAATAGTTACATTCTAGAGATAATTAAATAGCTTAACAGCATTCAGTAGTATTTTAACTACAAGATAGTTGTATCACATAAATTTATTTCAGTAATAAGTTACAATTATTTCTTCAATTGTTTTCAATTCAAAAAAATTTTTAAAAAATTTTTTGTACAATTATGGTAAAAATTATAATATTGTTTTCGAAATAATTCCACATCTTAGAGCATGAAACTTTTTATGGCGCAAATTTTCGACCTCCCACCTTTGACATTCGTAATCAGGCGATTAAAGTACATAAAATTTTTTGTACGTGATTCAAACAATTTTTCAATTTTTCAACAATTTTTGTTAATAACTTTTTTTGGCGCAAATCTTCGACTTTCCACCTTTGACATTCGTAATCTGGGGTCAAGGTACACGACAAAACCTTGGTGGAGCTTTGGAACTCAAAAGGCTACGGGAACCCTGTAGGCCCCCACTATGTACTCCAATCTCGACTGTACGTGCTTAATTGTACTCACAAAGTCCCCCGCTCGACCGTCCACAGGCTCATCGCCCGCGAGGCCGGCCTCCCGAGCAGGTCTTCGTCCCTGGGCTCCCTGATCGCATCCCGCGATGACCCGGCGCCGCGGAACAGCCCGGGCCTCACGAGATCCGAGCGCGTGATGGAGCGCCTGGCGGAGGGCCTGCGCCGGCACCCGGAGCTCCTCAACCAGTACGCCTCGCTGCCGGACATAGCCGCCGAGCCCGCGGCGCCGGTGGCGGAGGAGCCGGCGGTGGTGGAGACGCCGCAGCTGGCGCGGAGCGGGGACAGGTCGAAGAAGGGCGCGCTGAGGGCGCTGATCGAGCGGAGGGTCTGGCTGGTGGACAGGCTGGTCGAGATGAGGATGGAGCAGGCCCTGGAGGAGTGCATGCAGAGGAGGCCGGGCCTGCTGCAGCCCGTGGAGGCCTGGGTGCTGGAGAGGCACAGGCAGAGGTGCGAG
>JAPYYV010014787.1:0-10055 GCA_030522625.1 Copidosoma aretas
AATATTATTTGGAGTTAACACCCAAAATAAAACACCACTGTTAGTTTTCTTGAGCAAAATCTTCTTTATTTATTTAGTAGTCGATATTTCGTCTCATCACGGAGACCTTTTCAATACTGTAATTACATATACATACATATTAACTTATTAATAACAAAATACAAAAAATATAAAAAAATAAAAGTAAAGGTATATAATGCATAGTACCTCTCCTTTTTTTCCGCAAAAACCTCGCGCACTATGGACCAACGGTCGTACTTTATAGAGAAACCATGATACAAACAAGAAGAGAGACCTTTCCAACAACAAACTGTGGATAAACCGTACACACTGGCGGTCAGCGGAGCAATGAGATTACAAGATATGCGGACCTCACGTACATGTAAATATTAGCGGTCGAGTTGATTGCCCAGCTTTTTTCAGAACCATATACCACCATATACCACTAATATATACATGTACGTGAGGTCCGCGTATCTTGTAATCTCATTGCTCGGCTGACTGCCAGTTGAAACTGTTTATCCAAAGTTTGTTGTTGGAAAGATCTCTCTTCTTGTTTGTATCATGGGTTCTCTATAAAATACGACCGTTAGTCCATAGTGCGTGAGGTTTTTGCGGAAAAAAAGAGGGGTACTATGCAATATATACCTTTACTTTTATTTTTTGTATTTTTTGTATTTTATTAATAATAAGTTAATATGTATGTATATGTAATTACAGTCTTGAAAAGGTCTCCATGATGAGACCAAATATCGACTACTAAATAAATAAAGAAGATTTTGCTCAAGAAAACTAACAGTGGTGCTTTATTTTGGGTGTTAACTACAAATAATAAAAAAAAATATATAAACATATATATTAGTCAGATTTCGCCCCCTGCGTGCACTGCGCTAACCCCCCCCCCCCCCCCCCCCCTCACCACGATAATAATTCACCACCCTATCATTTTAGGAAACTAAACCCCCCCATCTTTTTTTTATTTTTTTTTTTTTTGCATAAATGTGTCGTCTTCCTTTCTTGTTTTTTATTGTTCTCCCAACACAGAAAAACTTAATTTTTTTCATACTGCACGTAAAAAAAATTTTTTTATCATTTTATCCATTTGTAGAATTTCTAGTCTCAATTCTTCTGTTTCTGTCTTTGTATTCGTATTTTCCTTCATCCTGGGGATTCTTTTACTTTTATCACATAAACTATCCTTGGCATAATACCCTAACGATTATTTTCTTCCCATAATTCATTAGATTAAGAATTTATTTATTATTACACATTACGTACTCGTACATTTTTGTCTCAGGCAAAGTTTATTTCAATTGAATTTTAGAGTAAATTTGTATAAGTTTGTATGAATTATGCTTTACTAAAATAGAGCTTTTGTCAATCACCTTCAAAGTTTCACGCTTATGAGCATATGCAAATTTCATCGCAATAAATTTAATTAGATTATATTGTTTAATTACATATGAAAATTTCGTAATTTTATATGGCAATTATAATAATACTAACAATATTATATTTATTTCATGATATTACAATTTTGTTGTTATCACTTCTAATTAATACTCTTATATTTTATCAACCTTATTGTCTTTTGTGTTCCAACTGACAAATTCTCAATTTTTACAAATTTATGATTATTTCAATCTAAATTTTTAATACTTAGCATCAAAAAATATTTCTTACAGCTTTTGAGTTAATTTTCTATTTTTTTGCCTTAGTGCTCCTGGCTTAGTGTCTCGCTTTTGGCCTTTGTATTTAAAGTTTGGTGTCTTTAATATTGCTAGTTAAATCAATTACGAAGATAATCTTATAAAACTAATGTTTTTATTTTTCCATTTGTTATTAAATTTTAGTCTTTATTTCTTATTTACTGTGTTCTTTATTATATTTGTATGACAAGGTATTCTACATATATTTTTATGACCCACTATTTCGTTTTAAATATCCATCTTCTAATCATATTTCCTGTTTTAATTTTTTTTATTCGATTATTACTATAACTGTAATTTTAATTTTTTAGCTGTAATTTGTCTTTTATTTCTTAGTTTTGTCCATGGGATGCAGTCCTCAAGTATCCTAAAATATTATTCATCTACGACCTTAAATTTTGGATTTAGGATTCTTTAAACATTACTCTGTATTTTTTTTTTTAATATGATGTACTAAACATTTGACTTACTTACTATTATGGTATTTTTATAAGTACAGGCATATCCTTGTATTCGCAGAGATTACGTTCGTAAAAGATACGACGCAGAGGAACATTTTGTGAAGAAATCAATTAAATAATATTCTTCCGCATTACTAAGCACATCATTATGTCTGTTTGTGCTGCTGCAGCTACATGACATTCATAATAAACGATTATATATGAACTGAGTTTTCTTACTAAAAATAGTGTCCTTACCACGGTTTCTATACATATTTTCCACAGCTTTTTTCGATTGTCCAACCTGTAACTTTTTTCTACACTCTAAACTAAAAGACTAAATTCTGGCGCTGAAAAGATTAAATTTTTGAGCTCTAAAGGATAAAACTCGATATTAATACTTTCTAAAAGAATGAAGTTACAATTCTATACTTTTTAAAAAACGAATCATACATTTTATTCTTTTCAAAAGACTAAACTTGTGAGTTTTTTCTTTTGAAAAGATGAAGTCATGTTATTTTATCTTTCTAAAGTATAAATCCTGTAATTTAGTCTTTTTAAAAGACGAAATTTTAATTTTCTTTTTTTGTAAAGTATAAATTGAGTAATTTATTCTTTTGATAAAATGAAATCATGATATTCCATCTTTCTAAAGTATAAATCCTACAATTTAGTCTTTTCAAAAGACGAAATTTTAATTTTCTTTTTTTGTAAAGTCAAAATTAAGTAATTTATTCTTTTGAAAAGATGAAATCATGATATTCTATCTTTCTAAAGTATAAATACTACAATTTAGTATTTTCAAAAGACGAAATTTTAATTTTCGTCTTTTGTAAAGTATAAAATGAGAAATTTAGTCTTTTGTAAAGATGAAATCATGTTATAATCCTACAATTTAGTCTTTTAAAAGTATAAATTGCTAGATTTATACTTTCTAGCTCCAGAATTAAGTCTTTTGGTTTAGAGTGTACTATACATGCACGAAGAAGATATAGTCTGACATAATTGTTTTTTTTTTTTTTTTTTATTATTCGCCACGGTAATATTTTTTATTTATTTTTTTATTATTTTATTAAATTATGTAACTAATTTTATTGTCTAATGAATATTACTCGATTCAAAATGTCAAATAATAATTTCTATGACACAGAAAAACAATATTAAGCACGAAAATGAAGCCTGCAATAAAATCCACGGTCCAATAAGACTACATAAATTGAAAGCACAGCACTACACATTAAAAGACATCACTACATAAATTTATTTATTTCTAATAGCAATTATAATTTTTTCATTAAACAAAAATACGTTTTTGATAAAAAATTTGACGTTGAATATGTTGGAAAGTGAGGCTTAAAGCCAAAATTTACAAAATCCTTAAAATTTTGAACTTTTCTTTTGAGAAAAAAAATCTTCGCACACGTGCCCCTTTTTTTGTTTTATGTAAAACCCGTATAAAAATTTGAGCCAAATCACAAATGTGTCTGTCAGATTTTTCCCGAATCTGTCCGTTTTGTAAAAAAAATGACCATGAATATTATCTAGTGACTCGGGTAGTGCTTTTTACACCCCTTTCACGACTTTACTTATCCCCAGAAGGGGGACCAGAAGAAGGATAGCTCTAAATTATGAGGAGGAGGGGATTGGGGGCTACCTAAAAGCCGGGTATTTTTTATTTGGTCATAATAACGGAGAAATCGTAAGATTTTTACGAGATTTCGTTTGAGAGAGGGGGGGGGGGTGGCTCGAAGGATGTTTAAAAAAAGTTAGGGTGGCCGAGGAGGTCAGTGCGTGGCAAGAGGGAATTGCTGACTGAATTTTAGTCTTACATGTATATGATATAAGATATGTATTAAACTTTGAATGGGCTAAGTACATATAGCACCTAAAAACATCTATCAATTTACAATATTTTATTTATGCCGCAAAATTTTTATCAAATATCTCAGAAAAATCAATATTGTTAATGGATAAAAATATTTGTTCATAAAATAATTTTATAGATTCAGCATCGTATACCAAGTAAATGATACAATTTAAATTAAAAACTCATTTATTTTAACTATTTATCTTGTACATACTTTATTTCTTAATAATCTGCAAAAAAGCAGTAATTATTCAGCATGAGACGCGATTAGTGGAAACGCGCAATGTCTGAAAAAGAAACTAATATCTTTCGCAACATAAATACTCAAACTGTAGGGGTCGGAGCCCGGAAATATTATTTGTTGATTGTTTCTCTATTTTTGATTGATATAATTACTTAGGAGATGTGTTATAAAAGTGAATTGCAAGCATGATTGAATTACGTATTTTGTATTTGTAGAAAATTTTACCTATATATCTTTTAACTAATGACGTAAGTTTGGCTAGGTCCCACATTGCGACTGGCTGAAAGCCATTGATGACTGAAGAATATCATATTTCAGAATCTGTTAAAAATAATCGTACACAATGGATTTTTTTTACAACACGTACGTGCCAATAACACACCTGCTTCGCTTTTTGGCTCGTATATTCAAATTTTTTTAATGTTTTTTTTTGCGTTTTATCTATTTTTCTTCGAACTTAGACTTTGAAAAAGGTTTAAGTTCCTTGTTCATACACTTTGCGGCTTCACTGGTCGTGTGTGATGACAAATACGGTATTTGTCCATTGTAAAGACAGATCGATGTTCATATATATTCGCGTTATGTTACATAAAAAGAGTGCTGTTTGGATGTTGGTATCGAGCTTGACGTATAAGTGCGGTGTATACGTACATGTACATCACAACATTGTAGTATAAGACTATTTCACTTTTTATGATATCCATAAAACGCTTTAACCGTCCAAAATTTCCTTTGTATTAGATTTACTGGGAAAATTTTACTTCCTTGAAAAAGTAAGGAAAAGACAAAACCGAAGAAAAGAAACAATACAATGTGACTGTAAAGGACTAATGTAATTATCAAAAGATGAATTTAGTTAGCACGTATGTATGACGTATAATTGCAGGACTAGAAAAATTAGATGTATCTGTGGTGTGGAAGAGCCAATTTTAGGTTCATAATAATATATAATCCGCCTTTCTGTGCCGATAATTTCCAAGTATTGACCTTTACAAAACAAACCTGCCAGCAATCCTGTTAGCAGAAGAACAAATGGATTGTCTAGGTGAAGACCAACTGCAAGCGAACTGCATCGACTGAGCTAAACAATTGAAACTGACCTCTTGCAATAGGTATTGCCCCCGTCCCCAGCTCAAGTATTATTAGTAATAATCACAAATCTAAAAAGTCAATGGAGGTATTTTCGACATTCTGTCACTAAAAAGCTAATAATTTTGTTCTCCATGATAAAATCATTAGTTTTATGTTTATTGAAGGATATGTAAAAATTTTGTATGATGTATCTCTTAGATATTTCAGTAAAAACTATTTTTTTCGGTTTCAGGCCCTTAAACACTTGACATCCACATAGGTAATAAGGAAGCACCTTAGTACTGTTTGATTACTACTGAGAAAACTATGCAAGTTCAAAGTAATAATGTTGATGAGGAACAAATCAGATCGGTAAGAGAAATAAATATGCTATACAATGAAGTCACTTTAAAACAAACTTTTATTTTAACGATTGTTCCTTACCTTATTTTAAGCGCTGTAGATTTTGTGATGTGCTACAAAGAAATTCGCATAGCCAAGTAAACCACTTTACAAAATCATTATTTTTGATGTATTCTTATTTTTGCTGAGTAATATGTAATTAATGACGTGGCGAAGTTTTTATAAGCTGTCATTTAACTTGTTTCGTCTATGCACTGTGGAACGGGCAAAATCTTGACAAATTTTTACTTACTTCTGTATTAGCTAGAAATATTTTGTAGACAATGGTCTGGAAAAATAATTCATTGAGAAAATTAAACTTTCTTTAATATCGTGTACTAGAAAACTAGTCACATTGACACAATCTTGAAAACAAAAGTTGTCTTATGTCTCGAAAACATTTAAAATCTTGATAAAAAGTTACAATACTTACTTTTAAGCACGCTACTATCACATCAAAACAAAACTTGATCCATAAAACTAACTTGCATGATGTTTATTAAGTTTATATAACTCACTTTAATATAAAATTATGTAATCCGAACGTGAAAAAAATTTTGATATTAAATGCAGCTCTACAAGAAAAATCTGTTTTGCTGGAATGGTCTAGAGAAGTTATTTTTAAGGTTTAAATAGCTTTATTCGATTTTTCATAAGAAGTTACAAGTTTTTTTTTTTTCTTAGCAAACATACAGAAATTTTATTATCTTAGATGTTAGTTCAGCAAAACCAATGAAATCGATATGTACAAAAACAAAACCAGTCTTGCAAATTCTGTCTCTTTTGGCCGACTATGGCCCCAAAATACATAGATAATAACTGACATACTCGAATAAAAACTAACTTTTTTCGCAAGGCCTTTTAGTTTATTATCATATAGTTCAAAAATTCAGACTAAATAATAGGTTAACATAAAGTTTCCTTTTAACCTTCACTGACAGATGCCTTCCTGCAGAGCCAATTTGGCTAATTTTTGCCTGGTGCACAACTGATATTAGTAGTAAAAGTTATTACATCATAATTGTCATACAAATAAAGACAAAAAAAAAGGTACTCTGCAATACTTTTCCAGTTCTCGTATACAATATATCTTCCTATATTATATGGTTACCTTGTGTGGGTTGTAAGTAATAACCCCCCACACCTCCTCACACGTTTCTTTACATGATCAAAAGTTAGGTCAAAATAAGGTAAAAATATGCCGATTTTTAATGATTTCATACAGTAAATAAGACCCACCACGCCCCCCCCCCCGTCCTTTATGCGCCCACCCTTTTTCAGTTTGCCCCCCCCCCCCACATTATAAGTTAAAAAAAGGTTTTTTTCCGTTAAATAATATTGTTCTCCCCCTCCGCCCCTACAGCCCTCCCTCATTTTTACCATAGCCCCCCTACGTCCTCCCACACCCACTATTTTCGTAAGGTTATCCCTTATTTCCCTTACAATCCGCAAGGACTTGAAATTTATTTAAGTCTTATGCATTCCTCCCCCACTGCCCCCCGACATTTTATCCATAGCCAAAGATTGCCGACATCACCCAAAAGACACATTCTCGCCGAAGTCTCCCGAAAACAGACGAATTATTCTGATTACAGACGAATCCTTTCACCAAAGCCCTCCAACATCATCAAACATTGCAGAAAACAACCGATTGCAGCTGAAGCCGCTCCTTCACAGCCCCTCGGGATTTTCTGTTTTGCCCGCACGTCTTATTTGGTAAATAGACAGAGGCACAACAATAAAACGTGACCGTTAGTAATACAAGTGATGAAACGGATACCCATACGCTAGAGCTCAATAAGAAATAAAAATAAAATATAACTTGAACAAATACAACCAAATAACTAAATTGATTGCCCTCTTACACTGTCTATTATTAGATCATTTGTTTACTAAGAGTATATGCAGAAAAGTATATTGGGTCTCGGAATAAAGTATATGGAATGATACCCTATATCATACCCTATTAACACCGTATTCCAGGAATCGGGCAGAGCAACCAATTCATGCACATGATGCAAAATAACCAGGTGTGTACAAACCTCAATTGCGCTGTAGTCCAGCAAACTATATCTGAGCAGCGATAGGCTAAGATCTCCCACTCGAAAACCATGTTTTTTTCATACAAAATATGATAAGCAATATATTTTTGTGTAATATACTTACTAGATAGGTGTATTATACGTTCGATCATGATGCAAATGGACAAGGTTTTCTGGATGGCACATGCTTTTGACAAGGGAGAAAACCAATTAGATTTTAGGACAATGAAGCTCCAAATTTGTCAAAAAGAAAACATGTGTCTTAATACAATATTTTACGACGTCGAAAATAGCCAACATTTCCTTACTGAGAAAGGAAATAAAATACGTAACCGTCAGTGATACAGCTGATGAAACAGATACTTACCCGAAACCCGTACACTTAAGCTCAATACGTAATTGAAATAAAATGAAATCCAAGCACCTATCAGCAAATAACTAAACAGTCTCTCCCGCTAACACTGTTTGTTGAAGAATAATGTATTTTGTAATTCAGAATGTAAGCAGAATAGTCTATTGGGTTTCGAGATAACATACTCCTTATTGCAGGAATTGGACAGAGCAACCGACTCATAGACATGGTGGAAAGAAAATCAAGCATGTGCAGACCATAATTATGTTCTAGTCTAGCAAACTATAACTGAAATTTAATTGGCTCAGGATTTCCAATCGAAAACAATGTTATTTCGATGCAAAATATGATAAGCACTATTTTTCCTTGTAATATACTTACTACATAGGTGTATTATAATTTCGATCATGATGCAAATAGAGAAGGTTAGTCTGGATAGCACATGCTTTTGACAACAGAGAAAACCAATTAGATATTAGGGCAAGTGAGCTCCATATTTGTCTAACTGAAAATATATGTTTTAATACAATTTTCTACTATTACATCTAAAAATAACCAACTTTGTGTTATTACGGCGGAAATCAAAAAACGTGACTAACAGTAATACCGCAGATAAAACAGATACTGGATAGGAGACATGTACACTTTAGCCCAATAGTTAATTCAAATAAATTAAAACCCATGTACCTTTAACCAAATCACCAAATTAACTCGCATGATTACAATGTTCATTTATTAATAATGTATCCACTAATTAAAAATAATTTTAATGAAAAGCATAGATATGAATATCTAGCTCCTTTAACCGAATAACCCAATAGACTTCAACCTAATATCAGAAGGGAAAACAAATAATGAAAGTGAAAAATATTTATTGTTTTTAATGATTGGATTACTGGAAGAGTGGATGTATTATAATAATTACAGGAGTAATTATAGAATCGTGTATTTTTAGTCAGTCCAGAGGAAAGTGGCAATAATGTAGGAACAATTTTTCAAATAAACTTAGGCAACCATGTATCAAGTTATACTTTTGCGGCATACTATATATGTAGAGGTGGCTGATTCCCTCCTAGATACGCTGATGTAGCTGAATTCGCCGAAATTCGTTCGGTAATGATCCCAGCTCAAATTTTGAAATAATAAAACAATAAAAATCAAATATCTAATCCACAGAACCTCATATATATAAACCAATAATAAAAAAAGATTATATGTGTAAAACTGTGGTAAACAAAAGTTTAAAAAAAGTGTAAAAATTGAGAAAATAATTATTTATTTATTTATAAATCACTAAATTATTAAATTAAAAAAATAATAATTAATATATAGAAAAGCTGCAACTGAAATTAATTTTTAAAGTTTTGAAAAACTTATATAAATAATTGTTTAGTAGTTCATTATTGTAAATTAACAAATATTTAAACAAATTAATAAACAAACAATAATTAAATATTAATATTGAAAGCGAGTTACAAACTAAAATATAGGAGGTGGTGATGTGTGGCTTACTCAGAGAGTTAGCTCGTAGTTAAGTCGACACAGTATGCGGCTCGTATGCACGAAATCGCTAGTTTAAATCCGGTGGAAAAAGTTTTTTTTTTTTTTCAAATTAAAAATTCGCTTACGTTACATATTTTTAAAGAGTAAAAAATTTGAAATCATTGACTTACTTTCCTACATAACGCTCATATATAAGTATAACTTCAATTAAATTATTTTATACATGGAAGGATGCTATCAATGGTTATCTAATATAGTCCCAGAGTTATCATGAAAAATCTGGGGGTTTGCACGCTAGCGCGCAGGGAGTCGATTCCCCACTTGTATATATATATATATATATATATATATATATCGGACATTCCACGTCAACCGGGACACCTCAATGGCCAAAATTCAACGCAATCTAGAAAATTCCTTCTGGG
>JAPYYV010014790.1:0-28614 GCA_030522625.1 Copidosoma aretas
AATCACTTGTAATTAAATTTCGAATAATATTAGTTTTTTCGTCAATTACAAATATAATTAAGTAAAATTAATTGTTAATTACGGTTTTACCCAACACTGGCCATTGAGTTGTGGGTAAGGAAAATTATTAACATTTCAGATTATCGACAAATTGGTCGCAACGTTTATTCGTAGTAAACCCACACCCAACGAATTTTCTTGTAGAGTACCACAATGAAGATAAATGTTTCGAAAGCTATTAAATCAATTAAAAGTTTTTGACCCCATCAATTAATTAAGTTTTTTAATTTGTTTCATATATCTATTTACGTAAAGCCGGGAGTTTACGTTCGTCTGTTCAACAAAGCAAAAACAAGTTTGGGCTGTCATCTTGGCATCTTTGCATGTTCAAACTCACTCATACATTCTGGCATTCATCCTTCGTCAGTGACTGTTCATGTGATTCATATTTTTCCGAGCGCTTTTCGGGAGGTCGATGAATTGATAGATTTGCCTCTCGTGGCGCACATATCTGCAAGAATGCTTTCAACATGATGTTCTGAAAAAAATAATAATTATGTTTACATGTTTTAACTAAAATCTTTGTAAGTCTGGCCTCATTCAAGCTCAGTTTTTCTGTGACATGTCGTTCAATGTTGAATCTTTATTATTTGGACCATCTTTTACACAGGACTTTAATTAGTGGGTAAGAACAAAATACATATTTGGATTTGAGTAAAATGCACTACTCTTTTTGTAAACATATATAAGACTTAGCTCCTTCAGCGTTCAAAACATGTCTGGCACGATTTTAACCACAATTGGTTTACGGAACACTAATCACAGAAATTACATAATAGATCGTCGGTATCGTAGTCTCAATTGATAATTTGAGATGATATAATAATTTTAGCCACACGAAAGTCATAAGGCATGATCCAACTATCATTTGTTTTTCAACACACCAGGTAAAAGTCCATTTCATTAATCCGATAATAACTATCCCGAGTATGAATAACTCTAACGTGATATTTGCAAGATTTTTACGATCATTTATAGATTTTGAATTATAGTTTAATGAAAGTGTAGCGCAAAAATATAGTGAGATGTAGAATTGACATACCTTGGTTTTTTTCAAATAATATTTGAGGCTCGAACAATCGATGGTTCTTCAAATAAATATGATCTGCAGCTCTTCGTGTCCCTGTTTATACACCTACTTTCATACTACCCTCTGATTTGAAAAAGTAAACCTGCTCATCATAAATAAACTAACTCTTAGTTCTTCTGTTGAGTATAACCCGTTACAATGGATCTACTAATTGATATTTTTTGACTTCTGGCATTAAGATATATGTGAGGGGTTTAACATGCTATACTTAATTAAAAGATCAAATAAGTTTGAGATTGCCATCTGTATTACTTAAAACATTCAATTCATTTCGATATGTTGACGAATGTGCTTTTAATTTGGTTTGAACGGTGGACATATGAGTTTAGCCGTTCTTTTACGTGTCGCGTTATTTTTTTTATAAGTACAGGCGTAAAGTTTAACTGTACAGGGAAACAAGAAATTTGGAAATAAAAAGGGTAAATTATTAAAGACATAGGTTTTTTAAATAGAAAGTGGAGATAGATTGGACGACAAGAGCTTTAGAATTTAATAAAAAATTCGAAAAACTGGAGGGCAACAAGCTGCTAAAAATATGCTGGAAAGAAGAACAAGAAAATAAAAAAAAATGGATCTAGACAGCTGGGAGTATAAAGGAATGGTAAAAACCAGGTGATTTATAGTAAAATTAGAAACTCAGAGCATAACAATATATTAGTTTTAGATATTCCTGTATACTTAAGCCTCAGAGGAGAAATAAAAACCGCGCTGCCAATTCATTAGCACAAAGCGTCCTCATCTATTTTTTTTTTTTTTTTTTTTGCTATCATTATTTTCTTCATTGCTGCATCTACTTTAGATACCATTCTTTAGAAAAAACATAAAAACTTTATCTTCAAAATAATAACCCATATTCACTATCATTTTTTCAATCTATTCAAAATCTATCTACAAAATCTTGATATATAACTAATTCTACATGATTACATGTTAGTAACTTACTCATACACCCATAAATTCAATCAACAATTTCAATTTGTTTTCATGTACTAAAGTTTATTTTGTAAATAAATGCTTTATTTTTGAGATCTCATAACATAAAATATTCTAGAACAAATTTCAAAAGCGTATAAATTATTATATTTTTTTTTTTTAATAATATATTTGCTTTCACTCCCACACACTCTCTCATCATTATTCATTTGTCTTTTCCAAAACGTTTTTCGATTGGCTTTCCAAAGTTCCGCTGCGCATTTTTTTTCACCCTAAATCGATGGAAAAATTACCGTAGCTTCACGGTCAAAAGAATAACTAAGATTAATTTTTTTATTAGAAAAAAATTACCGCGAAGCTACGGTAAAAATTATAGTGAAGATTCGTTGGTTACAACTTTAACGTTGCTTTTACGGTAAAAATTCATGTAACTTTTTTGTCCGTATATTTTTACTCATACACGCACACACACCCTAATCAATATATATATTTTTTAATTTAAAAACTTTTTATTCATTTATTTTTTTCAAAATCAGGATCTTTGATATTCTGCATCATAAAATATTCCAGAAAAAAGTTCAACATCGAACAAATTAATTGTTTGAAAAAAATTAATTTTCCAAAATCGATTGTATCGAAATAAAAAGAATATATCGATGAAATACAATTTCATTTTTTGGTAATACAAATACATGTAGTGCAAATGATGAAAAATTTTGTAATTTGTCAAAAGGTTTGGTAATTCTTATTTGCATCGATCAGTTTATATTTATGGAAACGGCAATTTTTTTTCCTTTGTTTAGTATTGTTCCCATTTCAGAATTTGGATCTGATTTCTTGATAGATCGAGCTTGTTTGAAGTTCGGCAGCGGGAGGCTTCGCCCCCTGGACTTCGCGCATCCTTTTTTTACTAAACAATCTTTATTCTAAAAAAAGATACATTATACACAATCATACATACAAAAAGCTGTCATTAAAATAATAAATGATTTACTGCAATAAAAATGAATGATTTATTTAAAAATGTATTACTATAAAAATAAGTACTCTCGTGACATCAAATCTTAACTGCATAATCGTCATTGCTACTCAAATACCTGCAAATATACATTGTTAATAATTAAATAATACCACCTTCATCTGTGTAATCGACTGCTAGATGTACTATGTATTCAAAAGTAAGCACTATATAGAAGAGCATGCAAAAGAGGGAAACGGATTATCAATCTTTGCGTTGAATAACAAAATAATGTGGTATTTTAGTTTTCAGATAATACAGTGATACAGTGATACATGGATTTATCTCAGAATCAGGGAGAAATAACGGGGGAGAAGATTATTCGTTTACTGCCAACAAAAGTTTTGTACAAACGACTCGTTTCTGACCTCGAATTAGTGGCAATATCAGGGCAATTTGTCGTTATTATACCCAGAAGCTCGTGGACTTGAACTAATAGCACTGCACCTAAAAGAAGCTATTAATACTTACACACCAATGTATATTTAAGCCTCAATTGGCAAACATCTTAACATAACAAGAACGTTCGAAAAAAAATTGTATTCCATGGGTATTCCTCACTTATTCAACTGTTTAGTCATGATATGACTATATGTGTCTTGCGTTGTCTTGCGTTGAATGAATGATTAAATATTGGAACTATACCTAGTTTTATATTAATGTGGACAAAATAATTAATGTTGATTCTCGAGTGATTGTAAAAATTTTGATTGCTTGCAGATGTGCAATTGTGCAATTGTGCACGTACTATTCTCACTAATATAAAAATCAATGCACGTGCATACGTTTTTTTGAAATTGTTTTACGATAAATTGTCTCCCTCAAAGCCAACTAATATTGCTTGGATGCATGTAGAACGCTAATCTGATATCAAATACTTTCATTGTGCACGAAAATTTACCAATACGATGGCAAACACGATTATAGTGTTACTTTTTCAAGACCTGTTCAACAATACACGCAAGTTTCCATGCGCCTTTTTACAGCAATTCATAACGGCCAATAATGATTAATCCCGAAATCAGACAAGTCTGCCCGGCAACACTTGGTTTTTTGCAGAAAACCATGAACATTGTTTTTTTTTTCTTTTCATCGCTGAAACGTGAACTTTTGCAAAAAGCATCGGATTTTCTCGCGAAAACGGTCATTCGACACAAATAACCAAGAGGTGGCTCACGCGATCCTCCCAAATCAGGGCCGAATCACCGTCGATTCCGCACCGACACCGAACCAACGATCGTCAATCCCCTCGCAGAGTCGCCGCGCGGCGCCCACCATGCGCGCTTGCATCGCACTCGCGGCCCATTATACGTCCGTACCGATCAGCTCTCTCCGCAGGGGCCACCGGTGGGCCAAGCTTCGCGGGATCGGCAATTCTGGCGGTGCGCGACGAACAGCGGGACAGTGAGAGAGAAACAGCTCTTGCAACACCGGCGGGAAGCTCCTCTCCCTCCGTACGGACACCGGCCGACCGGACGCCGCCGCCGCAGCAGCGAGGGGAGCGCGACCTGCGCGACAGGCCCGGCTGGCGGGAGTCGCTCTGCTGGCACGGTGGACGGCGCATCGTCAGCGTGCAACCATCGTCCCTCGCTCGTCCGCCTCACGGGGCCTGCCCCTCGGGTCTTTTCGTCGCCGGCGGTACACCCCCTTGGCTCAGCGCGAGAGGTGAGTGCATGCACATTGATCATTGTTGTTGCTGTTGTTGCTGTTGTTGCTGCTGCTGCTGCTGCTGCGTTGATTTTCGCTCGTTCGCGCGAGCGATTCCACGTGCACGCGCGAGTGTCGGCTGTTGATGCGCGCGGGTCACACGATCGAAAAAGCACCGCCGACTGTACACGGTGTACATGTGTCATGCACACGTCCGCGCGCATACACACGGCGGATCGGCAGGATTAGCTTCGGCTCTTCTGAAATAAATTGCGCCCGCGCCGCTCCACTTACCCATTTCGGCGACTTTTGCCCCCCCTCCCCGGCTATTTTTAATCGTACGCGTATACTTGTGCTCCGACTCCGGGCTATTGTACGGCAGCGATCCGATCGTCTCCGCCTGCGATTGTTCGGCTCGTGTATATGGCGTCCGCGGGAAACGACGTGAGATCATTCGCTCGGAGCTTTTGTCATTTCCACCGACGGATTTTTTTCCCCCTGGTGGAAACAGCTTGGGAAATTCGATCGGCGGTACGCGCAGTGTGTACAATGGTACGACGAATCGTACGCCGTTGATACCAAAAGGGACGAACGCGATGGTTTCTAAAGTCCGGTGTGTATTATAACATGAGGTAGTGCGAGTCCGGCGCGGTGCGCCGTAACACGGTGTTTTGCAACCGATGTCTATACGCGCACGTCCGATCCGCCAAAAGGGGATCGAGACAATGTCTGGGCTGCTAAATCTGTCGGGGCCCTCGCGCCCCTGCTCTGGCGGCAAGCCCGTGCGGGCCGCGCGTTCGTTAACTCGTTGCGTAATTGCCGTCCGGCGTTGCGCCTTCCTTTTTTCTCTCCCACCGTGTTCTTCGGTGCCTCTTGTTTATTTTAGCGCTTGTTCGAAATTCTCGGGACATTCGATTTTTTTTTTTTCCATCATCGGTGGCTCGAAATAATCAAATCAACAATCAAACTGTTGGAACCGTTTTTCGTGCAATGACAAGCGAACAAATATGTCTTCCTGCGGCTGTAAATTTGGTGACCTTGACTATGAACACCAGAACGAAGGCGTTATGCACCTGCAGAGGTCGCGTTATGAGAAAAACAGAGGTTCCTATATAGTCCCGTATAGATCGGAACGTTTATCACGGAAATCCCGAGGGGAGAACAAGAGCTGATACAATTACACATTGAAAGTAAAATACCCGAGAATGGCACTGTACGTTTTTCGGGTTTCCAATCACAAGTCGAAAGCTCCCAATCATTGTTTTCGTACGTGCCCGTATAAAGATAAGTGCTTTAGTTCTTTTGTTTGGCTTTAAACTGCTGAACCGTGGTGCAAAAAAATGCAAAAAATAGTAGATCAATATCTTGGCCTCGCATTCACTGTCCAGCATCTCTACAAAATGATCCAATACACGCTTTGTATTTTTTACTTATTCTCGCAGTTTTGTGTAACACTTTGAACGTGCACGAGTAATTGTAAAAACTTCATGATAATCCAAAAGCTCGGTGCGGCGCGTGCAAACATTGGCCATTATTTTCACAATGCTCGCAACCCTCGGCAGATGCATACACGCGCGGATGATTTCTCGTTCTCCCCGCGCCGGCCGAAAGAATCGAGACTATTTTTAAGCCTGACCCAAATGCTCGTTCTTTTAAATTGAACGTGGTCGAAAGAACGAAGCCTCGGCGAAAGTTTTCGATTTTCGTTGCTCGTTGCGCCAGGCCCGCAGGACCAATAATATTACAAGCCTCTCGCGAAAGACGAGATAAACGACGTAGGCGAGGTCGACGAACTCGAGAGAAAGAGAGAGATCAATAACATCGATATTCTAAACATGTATATATGTGTGTGGAAGAAAAAGAGAAGCGAGAAAAAAAAAGGTTGTTTGTAAGTAGCTATTTTGAAAATTCGATCGAGATTGTATTTTACAATCAGTTGGAGGAATATTATGAATTGTTTATATTTTTGGAATTGAGTTTTGTACAGTCCTCACGATAAGATCAAGGATTGAGAAATGAAATATCTGTGAATTTAAGTTCAAGACACAGCATATTGTGTTTTGAAAATACATGAGCTTGCAATGTTGCAAATAGATCACATGTCGGTCTCAGAGTCTTCAATTTCGACGAAAACAGGAAAATGACGAAAACAGGAAAATTTATTATGTTCTCGCCAATACATATTCCGTCACCCAATCGCGCGTGGCTGATGCCCACTCAACGAAAGTCCGGAAGCAGCGGGGGGTGATTTCACTTTTTACTTCGGCGCTTTGTTGAAATTGGCAACTATAATGCTCGATGGGCATTATTGCTTTTGCTTTGCAACAGAATTTTTTTTTTTAACGTACGAAAGATTATTTTTATATGCTAGAACACTTTTCTTCATAATTCAATAGTCGTTATGAAATGCATTTAACGAAATTAATATTTCTAGCTTAAATTTAACAACAAATTTTATTTTAAAGCAGGAAATCATTTGGAATATTAATTAAAACTTTATTTTCCAAAGATATGTACTAATCGCTATTTTTGCCGAAAATAATGCCTTGGATTTTTCAGAACAATTTTAAAACGATGAACTCAGCCACGTGCCGTTCGAACGAATGCAAATTAGTCGTAGGATAAAGAGTTCCGATCAACCATCAAAGTACGTACTCCGAGTTTCAACCCGATGATTCGTCAATACGTCCAAACTAACCCTTCCGCGATACATGAAATCCAAACCCACAGAGGAAAAAAAAGGACGCGCGCGGCCGACACACAATGGTCCGGACGACATGTTCAAGGGTGCTATAGGAAAACTTGGCTGGGAGCTCTGACGCAGAAACTAAAAGCGTTCGCGCGGCTCAAATAGCTCATCGCTATCGCGTTCGGCTGCGCCTCTTTCTCTTATATCACACAGACCAGCAAAGAATACCAAGTCTGGTGAGCCGCGGCGTATGACACTGAACTGCTCTCCGCGCGTGTGCAGCGCTTCCTATAGATATGCTCCTTTTCCCGATGTCGAGGCACCAACCAGCGCGTATGCAAGTATACTCATGCGTCGCGCCGCGGCCGATTAATCGATGGTGCGCTGTCGCGGGTCGTAAGTGCATGATGTATATTATGTACCGAAAAGCCTCTGAATACTCGGAATCCTTCGACGAAAGACGTTTTCGATGTTTCGCCACTTTATACACACATATCCCGGGCGATCAGTAAAGTTCCAGATCAGTATATGCATTATGGTCACGCATTTGTCTTCGTCGAGGATCCGTTGGTACTACTTATACGTACCCATATGGTGTATAGAGAACGGCGTATTATGTTTGGCGCTGCTAAAAAAAGACGAGCCCGTACACCCGCGCGCCCCTCTCGGGTAATATTATCTTCGCTATACGCACGCATATGTATACGGCCACCTGCTACTCTATTTTTACCCTTTCTCCGTCGCGGATGGTGAATATCATTGGGACGATCGGAGCGACAAAAAAAACATACGATTTTTAAGATACGCTTTCACCGATCGTGATTAATAACTACTATTTTATCGTCGATCCATCATCGACCTGCGCTTTTATCAATCGTGCATTGTATACGATAAAACGAATTATTACAGACTGCGTTTTCTTGTTTATTTATTTTACATTTTTCTTACTTGAAGAATCTATCTGCAAAACTTACGAGTAGATACAGTCGAGTCGGGTAAGACGTATTTTGCAAAACTTGGTAGAAACGGTCGAGTGAGGTGAGAGACAAAGATTGACATGGAGATACGCATAAGGCAAAACTAAGTAGAAACTGTTTGTCGAGTACAGTAAGACACTGTGCAAAATTTAGTAGAAACGGTCGAATGAGGTTAGACATAGATTGACATAGAGATTATACATAAGTATTAGGCAAAACCAAGTAGAAACAGTCGAGTGTGGTGAGACATGGAATCGGCGAGAGGACTCATGGATATTTATTGACTCAATCTTTTTAGCGCAGCAGTTGATCATTGATTTTTCAAGTAACAATTGTTAAGTATTATCGTTAGCTGACTGTTAAATAATTTTTAAAAAAATTGAATTGAAAATTAAATATGTCAAAAATGGCACACAAAATTTTTTAAATAATTTTATCCACTAATGTATGGCGGTGTTAATAGTTGATATCTCAAGATTCAAATTACTCTTTGCATGAACTACCTTACCCGAAAGAGATGGAGCAAAAAAAAGTTCAACCCAAATTGCATTGTCATTATAATAAGCATATTATATCTATAACTCTATTCAGGAAGACAGTGTTTTTCTCAACGATCGGCCCGAATAACAATAAAACATGTAGAAGGACGACGCGAGTGAAACACACTTCATTGTTTTCGGCAATCAGAGGTATTTTGCTCTGAGCATGAAGAGGGAAGGGGGGCTTTGGTTGAATTACTGCGCGAGACGGTCGAAAAGTTAATGGATTAATTAACGAGCCTCTGAAAGGCCGGACTGTTATTTCACTTGGCACAGGTGAGCGCAGGTGTGCAGCGCGACGCTCGCAGTTTTTGCCCCAATTGTATTCGCGTACTTCGGACACTGACTTAGCGAAACCGTTAGCGACCGCAAACGAGTTTACAGCGAGCGAAGATCGTCGTTTATTCGTCCTCGGAAATTTACGAGCCATCGATCTGTCGGGGGTAAATTTAGAATTTAAAACTCTTGCGCGGTTCAAGTATCATTGTTCCACATCGCGTTGGAAAACATTCAAAAGTTTAGAATGCCTGGTGCCGCGCGAGGAGAGTCGATGTGTGATATAAATCTTTTTTATCGTTACGCAGTTTTAAAGTGTTGAAGTGGTACGTGGTAATTTGTTGTTTTTGCGGCTGCCATGAATTATATCACGAGCCAAGTTCGATGTATTGCGCGTCGTAGAAAATTGATGAACAGAGCTTTGCGAATATGTATTTCGTGTGAACAATCGAAAGTTGAAAGATTGTTATTTGCTGGCGATTTCGGTTTGAGTTATTAAGATCGAATTACCTACGTGGAGATTAAAACGAAACAAATGCTTGGATCTTTTCTGTTATCTGAATTTAAAATAAACGGTCTAGTGACAAACCTACGAAATACACCGTAGTACAAGATATAAAAAAAATATATTGAAGAATTACATGTATACACTTTTAGTAATGAATCAAAAAGTTGGAAATAATTTATTTCATCGCATGAATGATTGATAAAAGTGGGGGTCACCGAACTATTTGATTATTCGTTGGAACATACACAATTGACGGCTCCCGCTTTTATCAATCATGCATAATATAAGAAAATTATTTTATATTTTTTAATTCATTTATAAAAGCGTGTTTTATAATTTTTTATTACTTTTTTTTCATTTTGCTTCCCAATTATACATGTTCAACTTGAAAATCCATCGTGTGCAAAATTAAGTAGAAACATACGAGTTAGGTCAGACGGTCAGTGATTAACAGTCACCTTATCTGATCTGTATTCAAGTTCTGTAAATTGTTGATTTGTAATTTTTAACCAAAAAAAGGAATTTTATGCAATGCGCTTGCACTGAATTACAGTGTCATCAATAATAATCCATTTCTATTTATACAAAATATTTTTAGCTATTAGCAGTAGGTGATAAATTTATCGCGAGATGGACAGAGAGACAGTTCCAGTAAAATAAAAGCGTATGATAATATTAACAAAAATAATAAAAGCTGATTCTAAAAATACTCTCAACTTCAATTTCCATCGTAATTACAATAAATTTCCAGTCGTCGCTGGCAAAGTAAAATTGTAAAAGCCACTAACGCGTCGAACAGCTCTTCGGCTCTTCAGCAGAGCGCTTTGCCTTTTGCCGAGTTGTATTTTAAGACGCTCGTTTAGCTAAAACTATAAGCGCAAGCGAGTGAAACAGTTACGCCCAATTAATATTCCCCGCGAAACAGCTGTCCCAATCTGTCAGTGGCGTCTCAAAATTTCTTGACAATTGATAAGCCTGAGACGCCCGGCTGCACCTCTGTACCGTACGATTTGATGGTATGAACCCACAGTACAGTATAAACTTTAAATTGATACTATGTGTATCAATTATTTTTTGCAAACGAATATTTTACTTTGATCTCAATCCATCATGTCAACGCTGATATTTTTATGATTTTTTTTTTAATTCGAGATTCAGTTGTCAAGAAAAAATTACGCTGGGTATCCGATTTATACTGTGAACTTTTTTATCTTCAAGCCGTAGATTTGAACCTTGATTTTAAAATTTAAAACATAGATTCATCGTAGAACCAAAAATTACTGTCTTGTATCTAAATTCGCTTACAATACAAGTCACGTAAGCTTGTAAATCCAAGCGTTGTATCGAAAAATTAAGAGTCACACAGCTACTATACATTAAAATAGATAATATACCGATGCGAATTCGAGAAAAGCTATTATGCAAACAGAGAAGACGCAGAAGAACAGACGGCTCGCTTCGATTCACGGGCGTCGAATTAGATTCTATCTATTTTCGACGGGCGAGCTTTTGGTTCGCTCCAGTTCACCGTTTCTTATTAGAGTACGGTTATATACAATATAGCTGGTTCATCCCCGACTTTCGCGCTCAGGCCATTTCACAGTCGCGTCTGCGGCACATATAATTCGCGATCCACAAGTGCACGTGTGCAAGTACGCGAATCGCACTGTCACACACTTCGTGTCCGCTCGTTTGGCGCTCTTTCACCAACATGTACATTATATACTAATTAGAGACATGTCAGGAGCGCATAGCGAGCTCTACTTGAAATTTTTCATAAATGATCAAAGCCATACATGGATTTTGTATCACAACTGTATTTTAATACAATCAAGTTTAATCTTATGGATAATGATTAGTTGTAACGATACTAAACAAATAAATTTAAACCAATTGTATTCGTATTACAATGTCTGCTCAATTTCAAGGTGGAATAATATATTCGTCGTGTGGACACATAATACTTACTGCTTTCAATATTCGAAAGTCAATTTTTTTTTGCAATCGTTACTGTACCGAAAAATACGGTGCTATAATATTCATCGATTTATTTATGAAAAATTACAACCGTGCTTTTGATAATAAAGAAAAAAATTAATCGATGCGTAGCGCTACCCCAAGACGAAAAATATCTTGCATTATGAATCGAAAGAAACAGGAAGTTAGCGCTTCTGCCGGGATGTCTCACGCGTATAATTATAAATTCAAAGGCGCATCAACAGAGCGACGAAAAAGTGCTTGTGACTCAGTTGTGGTGAAATTGACGGTATGCGCGAATCGTGTGTGCTTACAGAAGTGATAGCATTTTTTGGGGATGATGCACTTTCTTTAGAGAATTCGCGGCTTTTGCACGCTCACTTGTAACGTGAATCATTTTGATTTCGTATTTTTGATAACGTCATGTCTATTTTGAAACTTGGCATTTGGGTAAGCTAAATACCAGACGGCCAAATTGTTAGGAAATAATTTCTCTAATAAGATATGTGTATGGGAGCATCCACTTAAGGATAGCAAATGAATGTCGTTTTTCATGTTCAGAGTGCTTCGTTACCTTTAATTCAGTTGCAAATTAATCATTGAACGCTAATTACCTTTAACTTGTACAATAATTTATTTAATCATGCGTAAAATCTTTGACGCACGCAAGCTTCTATTGTTCAAGTGATATTTATCATGGTTTACTGATTGCCGTTAAAAAAAAAAAAAAGTTTACAATAACAATGATGAATACATTCGATTGCACAAAAGGGGCTCTTTCCTTACGACATTCAACAATTGATTTAACCTTTGGCTCGGTCATTTTTAAACGAATTGAAGAATAGAGTCTCTTTATTTCCGCAAACTAATCAATAAGAGTGGAATATCTTTAAATGATCCGTGAACTTCTAATGACTTTCAAGCGGTGATGTTTTCAACGTCAGCGTCGATACGTCGGCATACAAAAATATAAAATCCCTACGTCATGAGTTTTCGTTGTGACTATAAAAATGCATAAGTATTTATGTCGCGTTCGAAATGTCGCATGAATCATTTCTCATACGTTGTTGACAATCGATTATATATTTATCTGGTCTTATTTCCGATGGTAGTGGCGAAATAAAATGCATTGACGGTGGAATTTGGATGATACTTTAGAATTTTTTACTACTAATTCCACAACTACGATTTGTACGTCGAGACAAGACTCGAGCAAGATCTCGACGCAGTATTCTTGTCCTGATTTTCCGCGACAGGGCTTGACCACGATTTTCTCTACGATTACGCATGTAATATGCCTTTCGCAAATCCTACAAATTCAAGATGAATCCTCTCGAAAAAACCGAACCGACGCTCCGATCGGAATCAGTACACATGACGACCAAAACTTTTCTGCTTACAGAACTGACTGGAGCAAAACAGTGCGCAGCGTCCAACCAGCAGCAGCAGCAGCAGCAGCAGCAGCGCCAGGACAGCAAAAAGAAAAACAACCACCAAAAAGACCTTCGTCAGGATGCCGAGGCCCCTCCTGAGCCGGCCGCGCACGCGCGTCTACGGCTGCAACTACGACAAGGGCGAGTCGTACTACAAGCCGACGATCGAGAACCTGGACAGGAAGTACAGCGGGCGCCCGCTCTTCGCCGAGCCCCGCAACTCGCTCGCCGACGAGATAGCCGCGCGGCGTAGCGACATCGGTAACATCTTCAGTCGTTTTCCCAAGTGGTTTTGAGAACAGACAGTCACCCGGCGCGATCACCACGTCCATCGAGTTTAGAATCACCTTTCTGTCCGGACCGACGCCACGCACGCTCTACCCGATCCTCCCGCCCCCCTCCCCGGGGTTCTGAATTTGTTGATTATCGTTGCTTCGAAGGTATTCCGATCGAATTGTTTTTTCAAAAAAACAACCGCCAGAAATGGTATTTCTCCGTGATTATTCGGCAGGCATTCGAACCATTAAGAATCCAATCTTTAAAATCGCATTTTTATCCTCCGTTCGGAAAACACTCGACTTATTCAGAACCCCGGCCCGATCCAACGACCGTTTTGATTTTTCCCCCGCTGCGCACCCCGTTGTTATTTTTCCACGATAATTGTCTCCGTGTTTGTTCTTTTTCCCTCGCTCGCTGTTGTTTCCCCTTTTTTTCTCCCAATGAACGCCGACACGCGAAATTTTTGGTCCCCCGTTCGAACGATTACGTATATTACATACGCGCGATGGATCGATGAAAATAAGAGCAACGACACTTCGATCGGGCACGCGACGTTTGAAGCTCTCCGAGCGCAGTATATGTTTGGTTGTAACTTTAGTTGAAAATTACTGTTTTAAAAATCATCCATCTTTTGCGAGATGATCGAGAAAAGTGCGAAAATGGTACGCTTCGAGGGCTTTAATCGTAATTACGACGTTGGCACAGAGCGCTCGTACGTGGACTTTTTTTTTTTTTTTTTTTTTTTTTTTTTTTTTTTTTTTTTTTTTTTTTTCTTTCTTTTTTTTTTTTTTGTCTTTTCTTTTTTTTTATACTTTAAACTGCGTGCTAACAATCCTTGTTCGTGTGTGACCACTTTGATGCGCTTATTGGATCTTGATATGTCTATGGAAAATATTGTATACCCTTGTTATTATTATTATCATTAATATCAATATAATTATAATTATAATACCTTTTGTGCGTTGGTGACCTGTTGCATAAACATGGTTAACACCACTCTTGTCCGTACTCATTGTAATTTACTTTATTAATTGAATAAATGTTTCCCTGATTTTCTAAAAAAAAAAAAAAACTATTAGGAAGCATGAGTTTGTTACGGTTGAATCTTTCTATTTCGATGTTTGTTTTTTAAATCCTGGGAATGACTTGATTGTTCATGTGTGCCTTGTTCTGTCAATTTTCTCACTTCACTAAGTTGACTTTATTGTCTTATTATTTATTCACAAGTTACTTTTATTGTGCTACGTTTAATTGTTTTATTTTTGATAGTGGCACTGCTAGCAGAAATACTTGGTATTCATTTATTTAGTAGGTCAAAATTTTTAACACAGAAAAATGTTCTCAACGCAAAGCAGTATTTTTCTTACATCTACGAGCTTTTCGTTTGATGCTTTTTCCGTAAAAATTTGCCAAAAAAGAGGATTATCCTAAAACTTTTGTTAGCAATTTTAAGCCAAATTTTTTTTAAGAGCTTGAGTTAGACCAAAAAATTACAATACACAAAAATTGAGTTTTTCATTCGATACTTTGTTGCAAAAAAACATTTTCTCATTGACACGTGTACGAATTTTTTTTTAACTATTCTTCGTCATTTTTGCGATCTTGTCTTTTTAAGATCTATAAATCTTGTATTTTATATTTTGTTGTGGAGCTGCTATTTTTTATCACCATAATAGTTTTCTTCTCTGGAATAGATTGTCTTTAAATGTAGTCCAATAGGACTTGGAATAAAAAAAATATGCAAAAAGCACGGTTAGATGAAAGTTATTTGAATTGATTCGGGAAATTGATTACGTAAATAACATAAATCGACACATACATCTTGTGAATACATCAGACAGCCCTATAATATTAAAAATATTTTTTCATATAGCTAGTAGAGTTCATGGTGATTATATTTTTTTCCATACTCACCATGTCGAGGTCCTTAATCTTTTCTTTATCATGTGTTTGATCTTAGTATAGAAGCCTGAATAAAATGATACAATATATTACAATGAAAAATTTTTTTTTAATGTACTATATATTTAATAGTAAACGCAGAGTTAATCTATCATCTAAACACAAAAATTTCAGTGATCTTTGCATTGATTGATTTTACTGCGATTTATGTGTGTTGTTGAATGGTTCATAATAATGGTAAATCTACAAATTTCATATTTTCAAACACACGTTACAAGTTTATTTTGTAGCATCTCATGATGACAGAAAGACTTTTTAACAGAAAGTATAGGTTCTAATACTTTTTAAAATCTGAAAAAATTAATATTAGTATAATTTTCTTATCATATTTTTTCGTTGTTGTCGAATTTTACTGTCATTTTTTGGGAAATTTTAATTTTTTTCTTAAGGTTATATTTGATGTAAAAAAAATATAAAAAATTTTTTTCATAATTATGGAACTATTATGTATTCATGTGATTTTTTTTAAGACTACAAATTAAAAACTTGCTAAGATATTAATAAAAACAAAAAACTCAAAAACAAAAAAGGGTTCCTTCAGGCCCCTTGTGGTTACAAGGCGAAAAATTTGTGGAGAAGTTACTATTATATTAAATAAATAGAAACTGTTTCGGTCAAAATTCATTCTAAGGCACTTTTTACAGCCTTATCTGGTTATACCATGTCAAAGAAAATTTCTCTCAGTGTGAGAAATTACATCATTATCTTTCAGACAAAAAATTAAGCTGCATCATAAATATTGTAGAAATTATTACTGCATTGGAAAAATTAGATGTTATGCAATTAAGAATATGAAAAAAAGATACAACAATTGCATATTCAATGGCAATAAAATTAAATGATCTTCATAATAATTGCATGACAATATGATGAGAGAAAAATTTATGAATAATAACCAGCAAAATACAGCAAAAAAAAAGAACTTGAATGAAGGACAGTATATTTTCTAAAATGTCATTGACTGGTTTTGTAAAAAAATCTGTTTTTGTTTTGTCACAAAATACGTTTCCTAGAACGACAAAAATATACCTTGAGCAGTTTACAAGTTGGGGCAACGGCCCATCACGAATGGCCTTGAACTACTTTTCTAATGTGCTGAGGAAATCTCGTGAAGGCTATTTCCGCCAAAGTGGGAGTGCAGGTCCAGAGTTTCATTAAACTTTGCAACAGTTTGAGTTGTAGTGATAGCATTTTTTGAAAATCGAGCCATTTTTACAAAATTATTTGAAATTTTTTTGAAATACGTAAATAAATTTTTATTAAGATTATATATTTTGATATTATATGATATTATTTGTAACGGGAAAAAATGTATTACATACTACAATTAAAAATTCATTTATGCATGAAATAATTACAATATATATATATATGATAGTAAATAATATAATTAAATAACAGCTAAATATTTATAGTTCAAACAAAAATCAATTTTTTTTTTCCATCGTAAAAACATAAAAATTTACATAAAAACGTATTGATAAAAAAATAACTTAGCTTATATAAATCTAGAACCTGATTCCTAATGTGATCATCGGTTAATTTTTAGCTAAGAATATAATCATCATTAAAATACAATACATAACATAGTATATAATCTTCAATAAAAAACACAATAAGTGAGAAAAAAATTGACATAGAAACTGAAAAAAATATTGCACAACATGAATAATAATTCATGACTTTAAACATCAGCTTGTATGGGGTACAACTATTTGTGGTGTTTGAAACCTTTTTATACAATTTTCCTATAAATACACATATTTTTGTAAAAATAAATTACAATTTAGTTGTATCGACAAAACTAAAGAGGATCGCAGAAAAAAATTGAACATGTATTTTCATAGTGTAATATTGAATTACCGCAGCAGATTAAATAGTCTGCCAGAGAGTAGAGCAGACCAGGGATGCTGTGACAAAGGTTGTTTTGAAAGCCTCTTTTTTTATCATTAGTGATTGATAAAATTTAGTTAACAGGACGATTTGATCCGACAAATCGATTCAGGTATTGAGTATATCCAAAAATTTAATCGTTACATATTGTGACGTATTGCTCGACTTAGAGGGGTGACTGGATAAAATGACTCATTCCTAAGTAGGTAAAATTTTGTACCAAAAACGTGTTTTAATTTTAACAAATGTAAATAATCCCCTCGCATACTTGAACTCGCACAGTAACACGACGGGCGAATGAAAATTAAAACAGCGTATACAATAATTAATCGATGATAATCAAATCTTGAGATTTTCCAACACCGGACCAACAACATCACCGAAGCTCGTGAACGCTGCGATACTCGTCGCGCATCCCCACCGACACTCCCCACGCGCATTCATCGGCAACAGATGACAAGTGCTGAACGAAAAAAAAAAAAAAAAAAAAAAAAAAACTCATCCGCTCTTCGCATTTCGACGACCCAGAATCATCATTCGGCGCGATACCTATGAAGGTTTTGGCGACTCGGTGGGCACGAGCAACGCACATACGCAACTATTTGGGGCTAGATCGTGCGTCGATCAGTTTTCCCACGCGAAAAGCGCGAAACGCCCCCACCCCCCTCATCAACACCCCGTACAGTACAGATCGGTACGACCTGCCCCGCTGATGGACGCTCGAAACCCCCGGGCGCGCTGTTGCAGGCACGCGCGACCTATCGGGCTCCCGGGCCAACCGCGGCGACTTCTTCGACGCGGACTTCGAGCGGCCCAGCAGCAGCACCACCACCACCACCACCACCAGCACCACCCCCAGCAGCAGCAGCAGCAGCAGCAGCCGACGGCCCAAGGCCGCGCCCCTGTCCCCCGACGACGAGGACCTGGTCTTCGACGTCCGCGGCCAGAGGACCTCGCGCAGCGGGGCCGCCCGCGCGGCCGAGCGCTTCTTCGCGGGGGAGGACGGCCAGGAGGGCTTCGGCCGGGCGGAGCGGCTGCTCGAGTGGACGCGGCTCGGGGCGGAGGAGGGGACGGGCCCCGGGGCGGCGGAGCGGGCGCGGAAGAGCAGGGCCCGGCTGAGCGACCTCGAGCAGGAGATGGAGGAGATGGCGGAGAAGCAGGCGCGCCGGGAGAAGAGGACCGCGGCGCTGAGGGCCCTGGTCAGCGAGACGGCGGCGCTGGCGGACGATTGTCTGGACAGGGCCAGCGGCGCGAGCGCGTCGCGGTCGGTGGTGCGACGGTCGGAGAAGAGCGAGAAGCACGTCTCGTTTTGATGGAGGAGGAGGAGGAGGAGGAGGAGGTGGGACGGGGGATTTTTTTTTTTTTTTTTTTTTTTTTTTTTTTTTTTTTTTTTTTTTTTTTTTTTTTTTTTTTTTTTTTTGTTTTTTTTTGTTTTTTTGTGATTAGTTGTGGGAACAAAAAGGTGACTGGTACGAACTAATAATAACGGTCGATAAAGTCCAGATTTGAGACTGTAACGATACGACAGTTATCGTCGGTTATGAACTTGTTGTTATTCCTGAAATCTGAGATGGAAAACATGGTTTAATTTTCATTTACAATTAGTCATAACTCATACGAATTATTACCAGTGACTTAAAAATGTTATATTAATTGATAACTAGCTATACAAATCACAAACTATTCATCAACGTTATCATCGGTTATTATGTTTTTCTCTTTGCTTGTAAGATATTATTTCATAAAAAAAATTTTTAAAAATTATAACTGATAATAACTTACATTTTATTCTCAGTCTCAAATCTGGACTTTATGAATTTTTATTATTAGTTATTATTTTTTATTCGTTACTCACTCAAATCATTTTCGCTTGGGAGGGGGGTCGTCCGTGAATCGGGTGTACACTGTGAACAAAAACCTCGAGTTTCCCGCAAAATTAATGTACTTTCATTGAAACGCGTACATATACCTTGTGTACAGGCATGTTTTTCCAATTTTTCATTAAATATTTGAGACTTTTTTCCAACAGTGTAGGACTCGAGGGTAAAGAGGGGGGGGAGGGGGGGGGGGACGCGGGATAGGGCTGCCCGGGAATAGAACTCTCGGGTCGTTGATAATTCGTAGCAGAATTTCTTTGCGGGGTTATTTTATAATGATTCTCGTGACAAGGTGTTATTTTATAATGATTCTCGTGAAAATGTCGATGATTTCGATTCTGTATCGTTTTTATTTTTAACTGAAATTTATATTGTTCGGACGAGACTTTGAAAAAATTAGATGGTTTTCAATATCATCGGATCGGATCAAACGATATTGACGTACTTAGAAGACAAGATAGAAAGACAAAAGCCTAAAACCCTAGAAAACGTGATTATAAATTTATCTCTGACCACCATGGAGCGGATATTATTAATATTAATTATCCCTTGAATTAGCTTCACACGAACAATCAACAAACACAAAAAAATAATTAACAACTTTTATTCGAGAGTTTAATATATTTGTTCATCAAATTTTGACAGAGCAATTTGCTGTCTTATTACTTTTCGTTACACAATAATGCGGAAGAATATCGTCAAGACCAATATTCTTAAAGAGGTTGCATCAATATTGTTTTAAAGTTCTGAAATGTCATTGAAATTGAAAGTCAAGACTAGACAAGACAATATCGAAATTGCTCTTGGTATCTCGTGTAGCCCTAGGCTGGAGTGGTCATTGCTTATTCGTGATTTCTTAGAAAAGGGGAGGGGTGCGCGGTCAGCAAGAGATTTTTCAGCATAACTCAATATTGGTCGCATGTGATCCAAGGTATACTTAAACTTTTTGCGATAAAAATTAAATGAGTAAAAATACACTGGTCATTAATTTAACTCTCTTTATATCGATTAAAACTTTGTATTGTACTAAAATGTCATTATAAAATGTCTCACGTGGCGTCTTATTTGAACTCAAATTTCGTTCACTGCAATGCAACAAAATTAATTTCGATCCAACGAAGGACAATAAAAAATAATCACATAAAATAGGGAGGCAGGGAGAGTCACGTGGAAAATCTTACAATTTTTTACCCAGGGGGAGGGGGGCTCTGAAATTTAGAAAAAATGATTCACGTAATGTAAGTATAAGGACGGCCCCTTGATGGTGGTGCTGTACACTCGCAGAATACGGATGACCACTCATTGTTTATGAAAAATAATAATAATACTTAGTTCAGGCAAACAAATACACTGTCGCGGAAACATTTCGCCGACGACTACGTGACAATATTACGGGCGTGACTTTGGCGCAATGTTTCACGTTCGTTGTTTTTGGTCCTCCCGTGCGATAAGTCTGTGTACTTACAAATAATTTCGGTCAATTAAAAGCCGTTCAACTTTGGATAAAATTGATGGTTGCACTATTATGATTGCCAACGTTTTTTTACGTGTAATAATAGGTCTAGAGCTGCTAACAAAAAATTGTAGTCATGTTGACACGTCAGATAAAATTGTACTTATCACTCGATCATCGGATTTTAAAAAATCAGTCAAAAGCGCTGGGACAGGCATATTCCACAGAAACAAAAAACTCTTGCTATTAACTCTTTGTACTGTCGTTAAAAAAAATTTATTCAAACACGTTTCTTGGAAAACGGTCGAATTTCATGTATATATTTTTGTACGAACAGAGACAAAGTATTTTTGTACGAAAGTATGTAGTCGGAATCGTCGAACATGAAATATCTTATTTATTGTTATGGATATTAATAAAAAATTGAATTGCTGTTTTGCGATCATCAAGTTGTTTGCTAGTTCACTCCACACTGTTACATTTAACTGTTACCCAATTATTATTTACGGCCACTCAAGGCTTGCGAGATGATAAAAGTAATGAATTTCAGTCATTGTTTGGGCGCTCCCATATTTTTGTTTAGCTCTGTTACTGAATCGATGCAAAGTACTGTACCTTCACATTATTTCTTTTCATTGTGGAATAATTCATGATTTATGTCTTGTGAAGAAAGAAACGACATTATGTAATATAATTGTATGCTGCAACTGTCAAACGCAACATAAATTTGTCACTATGATACAAGTGAATACAGTACGTCGATCCTAATTTTATCCTTTGTATCAACTATATAAATCTTAAAAAACGAAAAAAATAATAAAAATAAGAAGCTACAAATCGACTGACGTATGAGCTTCGAAAAAACTGTATTCACGTGATTATTATTTAACACCCCTAATGTCCTCACGATGCCCAATCCATGTAATTTAGAATATATAGCTCAAGATGTATGGCCATAACACATATATACACCCGATACGCAGTGTTATCTTGTATACAATCCTTGTCTGATTTTTGCGCCTCTCGAGTCTCCGTTGCCATCCAAGCATGTTATCCCTGAGTTCAAACGTGTAAGCTTGTGTCTCGCCATGCCTTCGTTCAACGGTACAAGGTGAGTTCTCATTCAAACATAACATATACACTACTACTTATTCATCTGCACAAATCACTGAACAATGTGCCATGCATGTTTCAGAAACATTTCCAATACAAGCGTTATAAAAAAACACAGCATTGCCAAATATATGATTGATACACTTTCAAAAATACAAACACGCTACACTTGTATCATATAAATATAATAATTGTCAAAATATCGTGTAAAAACCGAGGTGCAAATTTATCATACAAACCACGCGGTCGAGCTCGGCATGTTTTATACTTGAATTATTGTCTAGTAATTTTTCCTTGTTCAAAATATCATGATAAAATATATCGATTTCACCACCACATCGTGAATGTATTTTAGGATCGAGGAATTTAGCAGGACGTAACGACATCTACGACGATCTTGATTACAATTACGGCCGTGGGGAGGCGGAAGATCTGTTTGACGAAGAATTCGTCTCGAACCAGCGACGCTACAAGGATCGCGCTACCGCGGCTTTTGAAGAGGACATGGCCGAATTGCGTCGCAAGAGACGAGACATGCAGGTTACTGTCACGATTTTTCATTTTTCATTTATGCAGAAAAAAAGTAAATGAGCTTGACTCCCGAATTAGGCCGAATATTTTTTTTTTGAACACAAAATTTAAGGTATTTGTATCCCAAAATTTGAAGGCTATCTAAAAAGTTATATTTTTCAGTCAAACAACATATAATCATCGTCATTTGAATGAATGATACTGTCACGTACATAAGGTATGTTGTAGATTTTTTTCAGATTTTTTCCTAATTTATTCATCAATATATCGTGTCAATAAATAGTTAATACTCTATGTAATGAAAAACATATAATTATCATCCGATTTTGATAAACAATAGCTAGTTTTTTTCTCCACTTAAATAGCTATAAATTCACCGTCTTTAATTTCATGAATAAGGCATATTCATTGTTGAAAATGCATTTATTTATAAAAATAACAAAGAATTCCATAAACAATTGCATTTATAACAATAATACGACCTTTTTAAAACCAAGACGGTGAGTTTGTAGCTATTTACTTGAGTATTTACAAAGAGTGTTTATTTTTTATTCACACGATATTTCGATAAATATACTAGGAAAAAATCTGAAAAGAATCTACAATATACCTTATGTTTGATAACCTTCGAATTTAGGGATACAATTGCCTTAATATATATTTATAAATTAATAAACATGTGGACTAAAGCTTATAAGCCAATGAGTTATATCCCTAATATAAGGGTAAAAACTTCTCCAATACAATATCAAACTGCACAAAAGCTCCAGAGATTAGAAAAAAAGTTGAACTTACGTAGCTTTATTGAATATGAATGAATCGTAAATGTATTACTACCCAGTTCATGAAAATAATCCATTTTTAATTGCTCCTGATTTTGAATGAATACCTTTGTTCGGCAAATAGACTCATATTCTGTACATTATCGTATCTCACAGGCATAATTTTTTATACTATTTTCGTCTTAATCGATACCAGATTTAATACGAAAATATAAAAATGAGTACAGCACCTAATCATTGATGATAAACACAAGCAGTGCCTAAAATAATACGTAAATACAGATTTTACAGATTTAAACTACGAGAATTTATAATTCCAACTAAATAAAATGGGTCCCAAAGCTACGCGTGGGTCCCAACTGATGATGCTCTCGCATCATACGTTTCCAAAACTATGCACGCTTGCCCCACAAATATACACCTCCGCGTGCACTAACGACGTCATGAATTGATCGGCAACACGCAGGACCGGATGTTCGACATGATAGACCTGAACGCGGAGATCGAGAAGGCCAAGAGCACGCTGGGCGCGGCCGACTCGATATTCCAGCGGCACGCGCTGCGCTTCGACAACGAGGCGGACGAGAACGACGACAGTCTCACCCTGTCCCAGCGCATGGAGCGCGCGCGCAAGGTCGCCGCCCAGGAGGTGCCCGACCCCAAGCAGCCCGGCGTCAAGTGGATGAAGCTCGTACCGGCCGAGCAGCCCGCGGCCAACGGCGAGGCCCCGGCGCACAAGCCCAGGGCCTCCCTGGCCGACAATGCGTACGAGGAGGCCGAGCCGCCACGTCGCAAGCGCGGCTACTCCAAGCGCAAGAAGAGCGTGTCCTTCTAGGGCCCCTCGTTACCGCAACGTCCTCTTGATTTTCAAGACCGCACACGGTTTTCGTTTGATGATGATACACCCACTTGGGCCGCCCGCGGTCTTTTTTCCAAGGTTTCTCTCGAAACGCGCCGACGTACGATCCTGTACGCGGTACGATCGAAGCTTTGAAAATTTTAAACACTTCTTGTTCACTGGCGATTCGTATCCTTTCATCATCGGATGATGGCTATTATTTTTAATATTCGTAACTGATTTATTCATTTATTCAAACGGGAATGACCCCAAAGCATAATACAGGACGTATAAATATAAAGCAAAAACGACGCATCATGAGGAAACAATCATTTTGTCATTATTATTATCATCATTATTTAAAGACTGCGCTCCACAATTTTCGTCTTCGCGTGTAAGAAAGCAAGCATACTTTTTAAATACAATGATCACGGATTTTTTCAACAACGCTGGTTCAAATTTTGTTGGATCACAAATATGATTTGTTACTGATTACTTTGCGGGAGAATTTGCAATTTCATGGTAATCATTTACTCACTTTTAAAATTAAACAAAACAAATAAAGTTGACATTAGGTATTCGAGTTGTATAAATTTTAGGAATTGTAAACAAAAATATTTCTATTTAAAAAATTAACTTTTCTTGCTGTATTTTTCAAAAAGCTTACAGTAACTCGATACATTGTAAATTAACTCGGTACAATTGATGAATTTAGAGACTTGATTAACAAAATCTTGAACCAAAACATTTTTTATCAATACTTATAAATATTGAAATTTAATAGCACTACTAACGACATTTAGAAACATTAAAAATTCAAAGTACCATCTAATCAATGTGTAATGCTTGGAAAATATTAAATTGACAACCTTGTCATAAATATTTATACTACACTGCCGAACTGTGCTTTATTCAATATAATTTTATTTTTTACGCGAAATATAGGATGTTTCTTAAAAGCATTTCTAACGTTTTTATATCATACATGTTGCATCATTCATTGAAAAATGCATTTATATTAAGAAACATCTTTATGGTTGTATAATGAACAAAATTTCCCTGGTTGATCAAAAGAAATTTTAAGTATTGATGATTAGTAATATGTAAGAATTGTTGATTGCGGTCGTTCATGGATTTAATGGATTCGCATGCTAGAATTAAACTATCATAACAAGAAAAAAAAAATTCATTTAAACACAAGTTTGTATAAAGTAGTATAAAAAATTCATTTTATCCTAAATAACATCGATTACAGTGGGAAACAATCTCTACACAATAAGTGTTTTCATATAAAGTAAAAAAAAAAATTTCTGTACATCACGTCCATCCCAAAAAAGATACTTAATTACAATTAGATGTATTTGTTTAAAATGAAAGTTGTTAAGTCGATGTATGTACTTTGCAATCATTATAGCACTGTCGTTAAGTATATTCTGTATTTAAAAATGTAAGCCATTTTTCTCAATAAAAATTGACGTTAGATTAATTTATTTTAATATTTATTTCAATTTTTATGCTTGTAAGTTATGTCTTTTTTTTGATACTTGAAGAATAATACTATATTTATTTTTTTACTCGTGTAATATTTATCACTTCGCATTTTTTGTAATACAAATAAAAAAGTTTTTATAGTTTTTCCGTAGTATTATTTTATCCGTAAAAGTTTAAGGCAGCGATTTTATTTGATATAATCATAAGTTTATTCATCATATAGCTCGAGAAAAACACAGTACTACACTAGTATTTTACATTATTTATATATCGTTTTATCGTGACTGAATACTTATTTGTATAAAAATAGCATTAAAAAGTTTTATGGTAAAATTGTTAAATATAGTAACATTTAATGGTAACTTGAAAAATATTTCACATATCTTTTTCACAAATATTTTTTTTTCTTTTTTTTTTACATTTTCAAAAATATTTTTCTATTTTACTTAATTCAAGAATTTTTAATTTTCGCAATGCTTGTATCTCAGAAAACATAAAAAAATGTAAATACATTGAGCTGTTTTTAGTCGTTGACAAAAATTTTATAATTTTAAAAACTTACGATTCGCAAACTAAAAGATTTTTCAAATTAATTCGTACCAGATATTTTTAAAAGTAATTATTTTTTGGTAAAATTAAAAATACTCACATTAGCAATAACCTTTCTGAAACAAGTGATGTTTTGAAAAAAATAATAGTATATTACTCAATTGAGGAAAAAAGTACATATTTTGTCCCTGCCTATCCTAGATCGTAAATATGTATCGCCTACATCAAATCTACTTCCAACCTCGGCGACTATACGATTGTTCACTTTTCGTGGACAGTCAGTATCACTTTCAGGCAAAAGGTTGTACAAAAATATTATAGCTACATTTTTGCGAATATACAAACTTGCGAATTATAAAAAAAAAACTTCGTAATTAGTAATCTCTATCACTGCAACTATCTTTAGAGACTGTTTCTAAAAACCTTATCAGTAGATATTGCTGATTAGTATTATTAATTATATCAACAGAAGTATTTTTGTACATTTAATTACTAAAATGAGGAATCATTTAGAATGCCCTAAAATATGCTAATGTTCATCACAAACTATATCCCGTAGGATGCTTCAACAGGGCGTAGTCATAAATTATGTCAGGCCTGAGAGCGACAGTCCATGTGTCTACGATAAAACTTAGGGTGTTCTTTCAAAAAGAGTTTCTTCAGTTTTCATCGCTCAAGTGCAATAACGACAGACAACGTGTGCCGGGTACTTACACGTCAGTAGCATACTTTACAACAATATTGGGTATACATGCACAGTCGTACAGTCATTCATCGATGGGGCGGGCGGATGTTATTGCCTTTTTTTCAGCCAATTATACATGCCTGAACTTGATTTATAGTAAGTAAACCAGAGTAGGGTGTCAACTTGTATGCCTCTTGCGCAAGTCATCTCTCGAGCAGCTTGTTGGAGGTCTCGGTTTCTTTTTTTTTTCCCTCGCAACAATTTTTATTATTGACACAGTGCACTTGACCCCCATTGGGCAAGTTCCTCTGGCTTCAAAGTCAATCAACATCTTTTTTTTGTTTGTTCCTTGAAGGCGTGGCAATGAAACAAAGAATACAACAACGTAAGAAAACGTCACGACTAACAAAATCTTGCATGCATTTCGTCATGATGATCATCCGATGAAACATAATAATTATTTGGCTACGTTATTCATGTTGTTTGAAAATACGATTTTTAATATTTGAAAAAACTAAAAAAATTCATCTCACAGGATTACAATAATATGTAAAATACAATTATACAATATGAAGATGATATTTTATTAATTAATTTTGTAAATTTTTGTTATTGTTACATTAGCCTATAGAAAATGAAAAAAAAAAAAAAATTGTATTGGAAGAATTAGATTAGTCAAATTATAATCGAACAAAATGTACACGAACAAAAACTTAAAATCGTAACTTGGCGTAGCAAGTTTCAAAGATCGAGAATACTATTTCAGAATTGCGATTCTTTATTTTAAACATAAAGTACAAGAGCACCTGTCAAACGTAATGTTTTCAATTTACAATCGAGGATTTGAATATTGTCTGGTATACTTCAGACTATCCAAGCTTAATGCCCAAGTAAGAAAAAAGTTTTGGCTTTGGTTTGGCACATCAATATCAACAACTATCGCTCCAATATCATGTCCGGCATCGTGAATGTTAAAATAAATTAATTCTTTTTCATCAAAATTGGACAATCGTCAAATGGCCGATCATATTAAAGCAAACCGCTTCAATCTTATTTGCATTCGTGCATTTGTTCATCGTTGTTTTGCCAAATGTATGGAAATTCGATGACCCACTTGTCTCATGAATATTTTTGGCTTTGGATAAATCATTTGTGTTATATTTACTGCAAATTCAACAGCGTACACGATCTACAGCTCTTACACGCGGATCTGATCAATCCCTTAAAGTCCAATTGGAGTGATGAATAAAAAATCAACTCGATGCTTACCGAAACTTGTCAAGGGAGAACAAGTGGTTTCACCATTCTTCCAAAGAAAAATAAATGAGATATATTTTTTTTTAAATCCACATCCGTCTGAATTCGTTCGTGTACTTGGGCCTTAAAAATTGAAGATATACGAGTATTTCTAAGGAACAATTAGATGAGTTTTAGACAATTTTACGATTTTCGCATCCATAACTGTGTCGTATATTATCAGCTTATTATTTTCCATCATTTTTTATTACCAAGATCATCAGTATCACAAGATCCCTAGAAGATTGATGACCCAAACAAGTTTTACTTTTGTAAACTTTAAAAAACGAATATTTTCCTGCATATTCGAGGAATTATTTTAATTTATAATTAATAAAGGTGATTTTTTAAAACACGATAAAAATAGTGAAAATATATATTTTTTTTGTCAGACCCGAACCATTTTTTCCATGTAGTACGATCAAAGACCCAATTTTCTCTTTAAATTTTTCAAACAGATCATTTTCCACTCTCAATGCATGTGAAAATCACGCAGTTTCTCTTTTCGGTGAAACAATAGGATAGGAAAAAGTTTCATTTACTCGTGATCCGCAGTATTCCTGCAGGGCTCTAAAAGTTGTACATCACGGAAATACTAAAGAATTTCGAGCCTATTTGGATACAAACTATACGGAACCAGCGCGGACCGCACACTTTACCCCAAATATACAACGATTTTACCTGTGGTCGAATTTTGTTTGTCCCCGGCACTCTTGTG
>JAPYYV010014791.1:0-17897 GCA_030522625.1 Copidosoma aretas
AAAAAAAGAAACCGAAAACCAGGAACGAAGGAAGGGAAGGGAGGAAAGAAAGAAAAAAAAAAAAAGAGAAGAAAAAAAAAAAAAAAAAAAAAAAAAAAAAGGAGAGAAATAAACGCCGGGCCGAGCCGCTGACCCATTGATGATGGCCGTCCTCGTGCGTTGCCCCTTTCTTTTTAGCTCTCTCTCTCTCTGTTCCGTTTCGTCTGTTTGCTCGCTCGGTCGTGTAATAGCTGATGGTCGTGGTATAGTATACACACGTCACATGATATGCTTGTATGGGTATGCGAGAAAATAAAGTATCACGGCCCCCATCGGCAGTTTTCGCGCGTGAGCGCGCGTGCCATATATTATATTACACGTGTGCTATGTACAGTCCAATAGAATCAGGAATTCCGCACTTTCGGCGACTGGTGAACAATTTTCAGTCATCAAACCGAGTAGCTCCATATGCAAGGCGCTCTGAAAATGTTACAGGAAAACTATACCAGGAGATTAGGCTCGTCAAGACAAACAAAAAAGCTCTTCATCAAATTTCGATCCGATGCGTGGTTTTCGAGATGTTGTCGATTCAAAATCAAGGAATTTCTGCATCACATAATACATCACGAGAACGAATCGAATCGGAATTTGGTAAAGAGCTTTTTTGTTCGCCTTGACGAGCATAATATCGTGGTATAGTTTTCCTGTAACATTTTCGGAACACCCGGTAGAGTCGGCGCCCGCTCCGATCCAGCAAAAATTGACGCACTTTGCTCGTTCGCAGAAGCCGCGCGTAACACACGCGAGTCCGCGATTTCATTGCCGACTCGATTAAAAAGTAAATCAAGCGCGCCGCCCGCTACAATTATGCGCGTATACACGTACATTACGTTCCATTACGCAACGGCCCTCGTTTTGCCAGAGTTACGTGTACATTTATATACGCATACATGCTTATAGCGGATGAATGAGATACTTATTTACATGCATGCACATATATACAGCCGGCCTAATGATACATCAGGCGCACCGCGGCAAATCGGCTTCCGCGGCGGGCTGCGATGGCTGAAAATCGGCCCATTAGTTAATTAGCGAGAAATAGGCCCGCGCGGCTATGCAGGTAAATTGGTCGAGCGGATTTTTGCTCTCCCTTCCTCTCTGCGCTCACCATCGCTTGGACGCTTTCCTTAACTTTTAACCCGTGCCGCGGTTACCGAAAATCAAAGGGGGGGATGCTACGGATGCGCCCAAAGACCATATTTATCACGGCCGGAGCGGAATCGCGTGCAAGGAGTGCAGATGGCGTATCTGCGATATTTTCCTCCGCCGACTTTCCCGCACTCGCTTGGGCTATACTCGAGTATACTGGGCGGTGTATAATATATGAATGGTGCGAAAGAAAATTTATATAACGAGAGTGCGTAAGCCGCGGCGCGGGTGCATAATATGTGCCCGTTCGTCGTCGAATTCCCACACGCGGCTGCAGCAGGTGCAGCGCCGGGAAGTGTATATTATGTCCTCCCCCGCGCTCCTCCGTCTTTGCCTATTCATTTGGGGGGGATGGGAAGCCGATTTTGCTCCACCGCGCGCCTATTGTACAAATTGGACGGGGTTTCTCCCATGGGCCGGGTAATACGAGACTTTCCTGCCATTACGGGCGGTACCCGCACTTACCCGGGAGAAATCACTTTTTGTTTCGGCAGAGTCGCTCGGGACATCTATCTGTATCCATACGTACGTATGTATGTATCTGGTTGTTTTTATTTTCTTTCGTCGTTCTTTCCATTTTCGCGGGACGTATCGATTATTTCGCTTCGGCGTTTCATTTTCCGCGTGGAATGACGTATACATATATGGGCGATTCTTTTACTAACCGTACACTTTTTGACCAACCCATCTCCGATTTGGCTCAAACTTGTTTATGCTTTCCATGTCGAAAAATAAGGGATACGTGTCCCAGGTTTTTTTTTCCGGATAACTTCGATAATATAAGTGATTCAACATTTTATAATCGACTGATTTTCTGCTTTGAGGCTCGTTTTCAACAATTTATAACTCCGATTCCGTAAAAGCTACAAAATTTTCATCAATCACACTTTTGTAGCCACAGGATTGAGTTTCAATAAAAAACATTTAACATCAAAAATTCCAAACATAAATTTTTAAAATACTCTTTACACGCCAAAATATCCCGTTTTTCATGAAATGACTCATGTATATAATTTGTAGGGAAATTGCTGAATTTACTATGCATACATTATTATTGTGTTACTTGTCTGTATCATATAATTATACTATGTATGTATACGTTGGTAAAAACTGCTCTATTTCAGTTTTAAACGTAAAATAAGTCTACTCACGAAACATAATCTCCTTATTTCTGACTCTGTTGTTGATGGCTCCCTGCTCAGTATCATACGGGTTTACTCGACGAATGACTGGATCACACTGTGAGCTTAGTCAGCTGAGTGAGTCAGTGGTCAGTGACATAGCTGAGCTGCGCACTTTATACTGCGCAATGAGTTGCGCCGGTCACCAGACACTTTGTTAGCAGTGTGAATTAGTCATTCGTCGAGTGAACACGTATTATATGGAGCAGTAAGCGATCAACAACAGAGTAAGAAATAAGCAGATTATGTTTTGTGAGTAGACTTATCTTACTCTTGAAACTTAAATAGAGTAGTTTTTAGTGCCGTATGCATATATAATACAATATATACGTATATAATGGAATAAAATAATAAGTTGTATGATAAAAATGTCTTGATATTTAGTTATTTTATCGCATAATATACACATACATAAACAAAAAAACATTGAGGATTAATTGACAACTAATGTGACATTATTGCAAACTCTCGAAACTTAAAAAGAGCAGTTTTTATAACGTATACGGGTGATTCTTTTACAAACCGTACACTTTTTGGCCAACCCATTTCCGATTAGGCTCAAACTTTTTTTATGGGTTCTGTATTAAAAAATAAGAGATACGGGGGAGAGTTCTGTTTTCGTGGGCACACCATTAGCCACACATCCGCGAGGTGTTTCTGTACTATATTATGACGGTACTGTGCCCACGGAAACGGAACTCGTGCCGAGATACGTGTCGCAGGTTTTTTTTTTCGAATAACTTCGATAATGTATAAATAATTCAAAATTGTATAATCACGTGATTTTCGGCTTAAATTTGAGGCTCATTTTCAACCATTTATATCTCCGAATCCGTAAGAGCTACACAATTTTCATCCATTACACTTTTGTAGCCAAGTGATTAAGCCTCAATAAAAAATATTAACAAATTCAAATTGTTGTGAACAATTAATATTTTAAAATCAATTTTCAACAATACTAACCATTTTTTTAAACTGTATAGGTTTATTCATCGTGCTCTGCATGAAATTCTCTAAATAAAAGCGTTCTTAAATCAATAGAGAAACTATTGTTGATATAAGAGAAAAATCAATTATTCCAGCGCGGCACATAAAAAAAAGACGGTTGTTCACCGATAAAATGAGATCGATTGCCCGTATGAAATAAAATAGAGCATAAAAGTTGTAAAGAATTGAAAGATCTACAACTTTTGTACAATACATTTTTCGTCGTAACCTCAAATTTTTTGAAACAATTGCAAATAATGTTTAAAATCTACTTTTTTGAATTGTCTCAATGCAAATGGAAATTTTTTTTCCAAACCTAACACTTTTGTGTAAAAAAAATACTGCTTCAACTCATAGAATAATTAAGTATAATTGTTATTAAAAATAAATAAATTTATTTGGCGTGGCTAGCCACATCACGCGTTAGACACACATCAGAAAAAAAAAACCTGGGACACGTATCTCTCATTTTTCGATATGGAAACCATGAAAAAATTTTGAGCCAAATCGGAGATGGGTTGGTCAAAAACGGTTTGTAAAAGAATCGCCGATACAGAAGCGGCGGATAAGCAATAAACAACGGCCCCTGAAGCTGTTCGGTCGCAGGCCGCTCCAAGGTCGCTGAACCGAACCGTCGACCACTGGTTGAACTTAAAATTTCAAGTTTCGCGCTCCACGCGCGCGCGCGCTCCTACAACGTAATGCGCGTAATATATATGTGTAGCAAAGGCGGCGCTTTGCATTGAATGTGAATTTGCATTGAATGCGAGCCGCTACCGCCGCTGGAATTACTTATGTTCGAAAAGCGCAAACAAGCGCGGGGACAGCGTTTGCTCGTTCGTTGTTGGGTCGATTTTCGGCGGAGGGCGGATTTTTCCGTGTAAACACGCGCTGCTGCTGCTGCGTGTATTATTGCTATTGGAGCGCGATCGTGTACATACAAATAGTCTTCGGAATAAAGGTTCCGCGCGGCGATTGTTGGCTCGATTTTTCCCCGGCGTCGATTTACGCAAAAGCGCTGGAAAAGCAGAATGAGTTCGAGCGAGCGTGTCTTGGGTTATTTTTTTGCCAGGGGGTACGGAAAAACTGCCGAGAGAGAGAGAGAGAGAGAGCCTGTATCGATGGATCGGCGAATTAATTAAATCATCCGCGAACGCGTCGGCAATTAGAAAAAAAGTCGCAGATACGTATCTCTCTCCGCGGGTCCAGTGGGCAGCGCAGCAACAACGGGGCGAGATGTATACGTTGTACATATAGGTATTCTTAATTAGGCCGCGGGCCGTTTAATAGGATCAAGCCCGCGCTCGGAGCGCAACCAATGCACAGCGGCGCAGTTGCGTTTCGCCGCGCGGGACACTCGGGCTTTTTCCTCCTCGTCCTCTTATTTTCTGCGTCTGCTGGGCTTTTTTTTCTTCTTCCTTTTTTGTTTCAATTTCTCAGAGCCGCGAGCCAAGCGCGCGTGTAACGTAACGGCCGGCGAGCCTCGAACACAGTACGTTCATGTACGTACGTATACACGGATTATTAGGCATATATATACACAGACAGCTGACACACTCGCATGAATTTAACTTCTCATTAACCTTCTTTTAGGCCTCGCGTCTGTTATAACTTGCACACCATACCTATATACGTATAACCGCACACCGTTTACACGTCAAATGGCTCTGATTTTCTCATACGTACGTGTTTTCACGATTCTCGAATGCTTGCGCAGCCGAGCTAGTTTTTCAATCATCTTCGAGCGCACGACTGCAGTCGTGTAATAGACGGTGCGCCTCGAAATATCGATTCAAGAATTACCGGTCGTACGATCTATACTGATGTTCCGCCAAAAAAGTTAACATTTGAGCCTGACTGGAAGTAAAAGAAAAAGAAAAAGTTAATGTAAACTTCGAGGAGGATAATTATTCGGTTCGTGTAAACAACGTTGTTTTTCTTTTCGTACAGGCCCACTCTCGTCACCTCGATAAATCGATGTGAAAAAAAAAAAAATCCGCTTCCGTCATTACGTACCATTATACCAACAGCTGCTCGGTAAAAGAAACAGCCATCAACTAAAAATTACAGAGAAGAAAGAGCTACTACGGCCAATTTGGGTTGGAGAAACAGCTAACGCGGAGAAATTTGTTTTTCTCAAATTTTGTAGCGGCAGCACCGCTGTTCCATTTACGAGCGAGATAGTCTCAAAAGGCACAAAGACTCTTTTCATCAACCACTAAATCACTCCCAGGAACAGAAAGATTTTCAAAGAAATGTGCCCTTTAAATTTCATCGTCCCTTGTGAATGAGATTCTGAAATATAGCAGAATTGTCACTAAAAGATTTGCGAAAAAACCCATTTAATCGAGCTGTCCACTAGTTCATTCCAAATTCATTCTTCACCGCAACTTCGAGTTGGCTGTTCTTGCCCCGAGCCATCGATAATATCATTAGAGGTGCATCGGCATGGGAAACGGAAGGAAGAGCAAAATTAAAAAACAAAAAAGGATCGACGGATGTAACGTAAACACCGACACGAGGCGTGCCATCCTACCCCAACAGTTTCTTCCTCCCACGGTTTGCCGATCTCAAAAAGCGCATGCATAACAATGTGCGGGCACAGAGCTTTTCCCGCATACTCGCCCGCGGAGGACTGCAAGTTACGTATATATATATATATATATATATTATACGTATGCAGCATCGTACCCCGCGGTCGACTCGCGCTGCACCACATACCCTGCGAGTACCCATCATCCAGGGGGGGAGTCTATCTGCATGTTCTGGCTGCTGCTGCTGCTCCGCGACGCGGGAGAGAACCGCGAAAGTGAAAGGCGCGGAATTCCGCGCGGGACTGTGGGTACACGATAGCGGTTCGCTTCCTCTGTACTATATACTCATAAGTGTATAGTCTGTACGCGACGACGACGAGCACGTGCAGGCAGTGGATATTATGCACATCGAGTTGGGTATATATGTATAGAGAGATATGCGTGGATACGTAGTGCAATGCATGTGGCACAGGTATATAGGGGTATGAATACAAGGTGCAGCGTAGATACCAAGACGACGACGCCTGGATCACACGTCAGGGTTTCCAAACCGACCGCGTCTTGCGTCGATTTTTCTCGCGCGCGCGGGACCCAGTTGCCCGACTGTCTAGCACTAACGACTTCCCCTCTAAATGAGCCGCGGAGAAAGACACGCGCGTGTACACACTTACGAGTAGTCTACTGCATCTATGCATGGATACCTGTTAGGTATTTATTTATTTATTTATATACCTATCTGGTGCACGCTCCGTTGGGCAACATACTTGCGCGACTGCGTAACTTTTTGCCGTCACTGCAGCTGCGGTTCGCATTAAAACGCGCAGGCGACGAGTCATCTGCATAGAGCTATAAGATTGCGTGGTATGTTTCGTTCGCTCGTGCGGGTGGAATTTTTTTTTTTTTTCAGAATAACTCGAGTCACGCTCAAGCGTGACGTTGCCGATGGCACACCTGCAGCCAGACGCCAAAAATCTTGTCACGAGGCATGCGGTCGTCATTGGCGTTGATGCCCCGGAATCACTCTTTTTTTCTGTTGTTTGCCCTGGAGGAAAAAACTACGTTGAAAAAAACAGGCGGCATGAAAATAGGCACGATTCGGTGAAAATCGTTCCGCAAGCATGGCGATCGAGACGAACGAGCTTTAGTGCAAAGCTCTCGTCGAGTTGAAGATATTGATCAGGACGAAAGTCACCGGCGATTAGAGTTTATGATGAACTTTTATACTATTTTCTCATTCGAATTGAAATCGCCAGTAACTTACATGCTGATCAACTCGACTGAAGCTTGAATTACGCAAAGCTCGATTCAAGCGCCTGCAATTTATTGTCAAGCGAAAATAGTACAACTTTATCCAGATTTTCGCCCATTGTTTTCGGCGTAACTTTTTCTGGGGCAAACAAAATGAGGTGTTCCCCGGATCAAAATGTGTGTTGGGGACATCGAGACGACAGGTCTCACGATAAGGATTCTCGCGCGGGAACGATGATGAAAATCCAAGCAGCTTTTGGTTCAGCACGCAACGATTAAGCTGATGAAAACATTCGCAATTCTCATCGGGCGGTCATCAATTAGTCATTAGAAATCCGTGAAACGTATATATACGTGCACGAGCAGAGATATTTAAGTATACTTAATTGGCAAGAACGCAGAGGAGAAAAAGGGGTGCAAGGATGTCGCACGTGCACTATATACGCGAAAGTTTGGGCAGAGAGCCGCGAATCTCGGCTCTTATTAGTGCGTGGATGCACGAACGGCACGGCATCATCGTGGATGCTCCTAAAAAGTGATGATGGTAATGGTAAGTATAGTAAATACCCATACAGTAAAGCGATTTTCAAGCTCGAGCTACTTAAATTGCGCAGGTATGGTGTATAGGTGTCCGCGTTAGCAAGTGTTCCGCGTCCCATCTCCTGGTACACAATAATAATAATGATAATATGTACAAGTACAGATATTATACCATACGGTGCTGTATAATGCGCCCGACGTCGCTTATGAGTATATATAGATACGTTCGCGTGCCGGCACGTATCTTTATACGCTCTGCTGCGGCTACGAGCGTTTGGCGCGTATATACGCGCCTCGCACTAATTGTTCTCCATGTGAGTACCCCCCGTGTACGCGTGTACGTTAAATCTGGACTAAAAAACGAATCCTCCATAATCCATGTATATAATCCGATGATGCTATGCAACGTCCCCTGCAGCAGGTATACCTATACTATATTCGATGAAATGTAATTTTGTCCACAGGACCGCTGGCCGCGCTGCTCGGACTCCTCCTCCTCCTCGAAGGATCCGAGGCGAGCTCCCCCTGTCCGTGGTCATCGTCATCGTCGCAGCAGCAGCACCAGCAGCAGACACTGGCCGACCTCGAGAGCAGCTGCACCTGCGACTACAACCTGGCCCGCGAGCTCTCGGTCCAGTGCGACGCGGTCGACTTTGTCCAGCTGCTCGCGGCCCTGCGCCGTTTCGCCTCGTCCGGCCAACCCCAGGCCGGGCGCATCGATCTCCTCTACGTGAACAACAGCACCGTCGGCCTGCTGCGCAACGGCTCCTTCGCCGGCTCTCGCGTCGCCAATCTCCAGCTGAGCGGCTGCCGGCTCAAGGCCCTGGAGCCCGAGGCCCTGGCCGGGCTGGAGTCGAGCCTGAGGAGCCTCAATCTGCGGGACAACGAGCTGCAGGAGGTGCCGCGCGAGAGCCTGGCCGGACTGAGGAACCTGACGGTCCTCGATCTGTCGCGCAACAGGCTGGCCGGACTGGCCGAGGGCGCGCTCGCCGGTCACAGGCTGGTCACCCTCAAGCTCAACGGGAACAGCGAGCTGGGCCTCGAGCCGGGTGGGTCGATCGGACAGCCGTGCGTTGTGCGCGAGAAAGAGAATCTCTCGCGCGGTACATCAACTACCTTTCCGCGTTCGGCTGTTTCAATGGCTATTTCAAGGGTATGCGGAATCGGTTGGGCTTGGCTCTTTGTTTTTTTTTTTTTTGTTTTTTTTTACACGCCTACTGCAAGACGAAAAGGACACACGAGGCCTGTCTCGATTGGGGGATCGGAGGGGAAAGATTCGGACGATTTGGAAAGTTGATGCGGATAATGGACGAGTTGTTTCGAAACGGTTTCACGATGATCGTTCGAGATCGTCCATATTACTTTTTTCGCCAGAATTGCAAAGACTCGTATTTACCGAAAAACCGGTCACTGCATGTATAGAATCTACGGGTAGAAGAACCGATGCTATCAAAACACACGTACAGCGACGAAATTTAATTTCCCCGTGTTTTCCAGGGCACGCGGCAGCGAAAACTACCCGAGGCTCTGCGCGGACTCGGGGCGCTGGCCTTCCTCGACCTCTCGCAGAACAGTATCCGCGAGCTCGGGGGCCCCGACGGGTTCCAGGGCCTCACCGCCCTAACGGGCCTCAACCTGGAGCGCAACCTCATCCAGGCCATCGGGCCCGACGCCTTCGCCGGCGTCAGCTCGACCCTCAGCTCGCTCAGCCTGCTCAACAACCTCATACCCGAGTTTCCCACCAGCGCCGTCGCCAGTTTGCGCGAGCTCAAGGTACGTACTTTCTACGGGTATTGCGCGACGAGTCGGCGGAGGGAGTCGCAAACGATCTAGTTCTCCCTCAGGATCCCGTTGATCGATGCTGCCGATCGTTCGGGGTCTAAAATTTATATCGTCAGTTTTTTCATTGGACAAGGGTTTTCGTCGTTTGTTTGGGCCGATTTGAACGCGAGATGATGATTGTACACCTCATGGAGCATGGACAACTTGTTTTCGTTTGAAATTGAAACAGCGGTAAATTTACCGATGATTCGTATTTTCAAAAGTATCGAGTCGTAAATCGAGAGGAATAAGGGAAAAGTCCAGATGAATATTTCCGATGGATTCGAAGAAATGTACGAACGAAAATTGTAGGAATGAAGAGACAATGGAGCGGTGTACGGGAGGAAGTTCGTCGTCTCAATTAAAAGACGACGATGTTTTCATTTCGATTCGCGCGCTCCCCGGCTTCGTTACGCAAGCGACAATTCATTCCTGGGGCGAAAATAATCTCGGCCCCGCAGCGACGAAATTTTCCCCGACAAAAATATCCTATTCGTTCCGCCGCACTTATACGCCTCGCGGCCCGCGCTGCTCTCGAATGAATGGAACAAAGTAGAGTGTCTTTCTCTTTTCTTTTCTCACACTGCGCGGTAGGTATGGTATGCGATGACAGCTAGCACGTACCCATACATACAGACTCGTACCGTAGGAAAAAAAAAAGCGCGCATTGCACACGTGACGTACGGTGTGGGATACTCCATTATTATGTTATACGCGCAGCGAAACATCGTTTCGACACGCAAAAAGTTCTCATCTGCTCCTGTGCTGCATTCCCACAAAAGTCGTCGCTGTACGTACATACAGATTGTATTCACCCGTGGGTGGGATCATTAAAAAAAGAAAGGGAAACAAAAAATGCCGTCAAAGAGCCGGTTCTCAAAAATCCAAGGATAAAACACCGATCCCAGACCCATCGTCGCCCCCCCCCCCCTCCTCCCATTCGAGTTTCACGCGGGAAAAATGCTGCGATTCGAGCTTAAAAAAGCAACTCCAATCGAACCCGAATTCCGCTCTCGCGAGGAGCGACGATGTCGAAAAACAGAAAAAAAAAACAAACAAACCCAAACACAGGTCCTGGACATCGGCTTCAACCTGATGACCGAGCTGCCGGTCCGCGCGTTCGACAACAACCCGTCCATCACCCTGCTGGCGATAGACGGCAACCCGATGTCGACGGTGCCCGAGGAGGCCTTCGCCGGGCTGAACGGCACCCTGCGCGGCCTCAGCCTCGGCGGCCGGTTCCTCGTCTGCGACTGCAAGCTGCGCTGGATCGTCGAGTGGATACGCAGCAGGGACCTCCAGGTCACCAGCCGCGAGAGCAAGCCCCAGTTCTGCGGCAGTCCCCAGAGGCTGCAGGACAGGAGCTTCTACGCCATCAAGCCCGAGGGTGAGCGAGCCTCTTAGCTATCTTTTATACTCGGGCGATCGTTTCCCACGCGACTCCGGACTATATGATTATATGGAGGCTCTCGAAGTTACCGAGTCGGCCCGCGATTGTGTGGGCCGATGTCCCCCCCCCCCTTTACGCTCTCGTTCATCCAATGACGCTGGACGGAAAGAAGAAAAAGAGTAGTTTTCACGAATCGGCAGTGCTTCTTTCCTTCGTTTTTGCACTGCACCTGCACTCTCGAGCTACCATCAAGTGAACGATACACGCGCGTGTCCGAGAACTCCAGCGTCTCATTCCCCACATACGTTTGTTACATGCTTGGGGGGGGGGGGGGAATAGACAATTTAAAAAAATGTACTCTCCGCCTGCAGAAATGGACTGCGACCGCCAGACGGAGATCGTGGGCATCGGCACGGTCGAGCCCGTCGAGCCCACCGGGGCCCTGCTGGAGGCGATCGAGAACGGCCAGCAGCCGCCCGCGATGGTCCCGAGCCCCGGGACTCTGGGAGCCGCCAGCAGCAGCAGCAGCAGCAGCAGCACCTACAGGCCCAGCTCGACCTACGAGACCAGCACGGCCGCCAGCAGCAGCAACAGCGTCGCGACGCACACGCCGACCACCCTGGCCCTGCCGAGCAGCAGCAGCGGCAGCACCAAGCGGCCGAGCAACAGCAACAACAATGTCTTCGTGACGCGGACGAGCCTGGCCCCGAGGCCGCCGCTGGTCCAGGGCTCGCACGCCTACAGGAGCAAGGCCCACGGGAGCATCGTCATCAGGGACGTGCTCAGGGTAATTTCTTGATCGTTCATTATACACCGATACCCGAGATGATCGATCGCTCTGTTGAACATTATAATTGATGTATCGTAATGTACGTTCGATAGGCATCGGGCGACCTGATCATACGCTGGGACACCGAGGCGCCCGCCCTGGGTTTCCGGGTCCTCTACCGGGCCTTCGGCGACATGGCCTTCCAGTCGGGGGCACCGCTGGGCAGCAGCGAGCGCGAGTTCAAGATCAAGAACGTCCCGGCGCCGGTCAGTCGTCCTTCCTCCCTCCTTTCGCAGTGGCGATCATATTGACGCGAGCCGTTGTCGAAAGTCCATTAGAATTTCGTTCAGTATGATATTTATAGTAGGGTGTCCGTTATTTACCGATTTCGACTTTTTACCCCCTGGAATCTCTTCGTTGTATCCTAAAATGATAATCCATACCCTGAAACCCGAAAACTTTTGATTCAACACGATTTTCAAACAAGGTTGACGTTTGAAAATCCCTCGCTATATTTAAGTGGGAAATCAAATTGCGTCTATAGGGGCACGTGTTAAATCCAAAATATACGGGTTTTCAGGGTATGGATTATCATTTTAGGATACAGCGAAGAGATTCCAGGGGATATATGATCAAAAAGCTAAAATCGGTAAATAACGGACACCCTAATGTACATAGGTATTGCGTGATGTGAGAAAAACGACGGCATCCATGAATTTATTTCAAGTGGACCGTGACTTTTGATGCCGAATCGGGCGGTAGTTTTTTCCCGACTCGAAACAAAAACCGTCGAGGTGACCGCACTTCTTCTTGTTCGATCGAAACGAGACCAGATACAATTGATTACTTTTTTTGTTTTTTTCTTTACTTCTGTACGAGCCGCGCGCCTCGTCTTCCTTAACTTCTCCATGCATATACCAACGAAATTCCGACCCCACAGGAGTGCCTGATCGTGTGCGTTCTGGCGGCGGAGGACGCGAGCTCCGTAACCCCGGCCAACGTGCCCTACAACCAGTGCAAGGAGGTGCGCATCGAGGCGCCGCCCGCCTCCTCCAACCTCGACCGGCTGGCCATAGCCGGCTGCGCCGTCGTCCTCCTGACCATCGTCCTCGTGGCCGTGGTCTTTCTCTGCGCCAGCCGCTTCAGGCGACGGGCGAGCTCGCGCAAGCTGCACACGCTCCACGAGTCAGGCGGCGGCGGCAAGCTACCGATCGCCGGACTGCCCGTCAACTGCTGCTCGAGCCTCGTCGGCGGGCCCACCCCCAGTCCCGGGGCGGGTGGCATGGCCGGTCCCCTGCCCGGCACCCAGGCCTCGCTCAGCGCCTACAGCGTCCAGAAGGAGTGGGACCAGCTGTCGGCCTACAGCACGCGCAGCATACCCCGGCCCCGGATCTTCCCCGTCGAGGAGCCGGCCTCGATGAACGGCCAGGCCGGCGGACCCCATCACCACCACCACCACAATCCCCGGCCGGCTCCCCACTACTTTCCCTCGGCCACGATAGGCTCGAGCTTCGTCGGCCTCGGCACTGCGCGAGCAGGTAATACCGTCATATTGCATTGACCCATCGTTTCATCACCATCATCGTCGTCGTCATCATCCGTTGTATGGACCAGCCAAACGCGCTACTATTAATTTGTGTGTGCATTACTTATTCTGTGCAACACACGGGCGGACAATCTATACTTTCGGGCAAAATTCATGCAAGATGCTTCATTCACGAATTTTGAACGACGGTATGGTTACCGTTTGGAAAACTGCCCCGTAACACACGCTCCCTTTTTTCACGCAAATTCGTAGTACCCTGCGTTCGGTTGGTCCATCGACGCTCCCTTGTGATTCTTCACCATTCGATATCTCGCCCTGCTGGGTCTAATTCTCATTTTCAGCCTATACCCCGTACGAAGCGCGCTATTAAGTACTACTACTACTACTCCTATACTCTGTCTGTCCGTCTGTCCACTACTACCATCCCCTGCTCCCGGTCTGACGACGCGCGACGACCCTTTCAGAGCTGCGGCACTCGAGACAGTCCCTGGCCGCCGCCTCGGAACGAATGGCCCGCGGCCCATACGGCTCCTCGGTCCAACTGGCGCCCCACCACCAGAGCAGCGCCCGGAGACAGCGACCGCGCTCCCGGACCCGCACCAGCATGGAGCCCAGCGGTCTGCCCCGGCCCGGGAGCCGCTACAGCCTGGCCGAGTCCACCCACACGCTCAACAACTACGACGAGGGCAACTGGACCGACCACGACATGGACATTTACGTGGCTCGCAACCCGACCACGCGGGGCAATCTCGTGCCCATTTGAGCCGGCCCAGAAGGATCGTGACGATTCACGCTCTCTTGTTCTCGTTCAGGCTCTCGTCGTGTCCTCGTGGGCTGCTTTTGACGAACGATTTCGAGCTGCGCGCTCCGGCGATTTTTGCCTTCTTTTGTTTGTTTGTTCATACGTGCGCGCGCGTACTACGGCTGGAGTTGTTTTTTTTTCCAAGAGTGTTCGTCTCTGCGAGTGTGTCTGTGTATTGTTTAGCGGTGCAGTGTAAGTCTCGGTGGTGAGAGAGGAGGAGCATTTATAGGGAAGCGATCCAAAATACTTATTATCGATTCATTGTTTTGTAAGATACATATCCATACATATAATGTACGATCACTTTCACGCCGTTGGTTAAGATTATTAGGCAAGCTTGAGTGCAATAATACAACCTAGTGTATCTAAAGTCTAAGGCGATCGGTTTAATCTCTATTTACCATGTATTTACATTGTTTCGATGCAAGCAAAATAGCACTGACTGATTCATACTTATTGTGTACGTAGGGCCGGACACTAACCGAAACATAAAAGGTTGTCGGTGCACGGCACTCGAACTATTCCATTTTTTCTCTTCTCGATCATTTATGTATGCGCATCGAGTAGCTAAATAATGGCTCTCTTTCTTTCTTTACCCATCATTCAAATAGCTAGCAATAATTCGATGAGTGTCAAAAATTTGATGCAAAAACAATTTAGGTAGATATTCGTACACTTAAGCATCCGTAATCGGCCAAAGACTGCATTACGCGAAGAAACAAAAAAAAAAGTAAAACTTATTATTATTATAATTTAAATCAAATACGTTGTTTAAAAATACGCTAGATAAAATATTGTACAATTGAATATTACTTGTAAGAATAGGGATATCGTTTCAAATAAGCAATAACGCACTCCATAGCATATTATTCGTCCAGGTGTTTGAATATGAATGAAAAACACAATGATGTAATAAAAATATGTTAAGGCAATCATGTACAAATAATATTTTGTGCGTCACGAAAAAAGTTTTTCAAACCCGCACCTACTTACTTTTTTTTTAATAAAAAGGAAAAAGAAAACAGTATTCACTTACCCTGGCACTGGAATGCCTCTCTCCCAGCGAAACCTCAATTCCTGGACAAACTCGTGCCAAAGTTGGGCAAGCGCGTTGATACCACCCAGATTAAAGGCGCAATGCGAAGCTACGATGGCCATTCGCCACACCAAGCTGTTGATAGCGCAGGTCTTTATTCCTCTCCACTGGTCCTCGTCTATGACCAATGCCTCGCTGACATACGGTGCTCTCTGCAACACGAGATTTTTCATGTTACGCAATCAACTTCAAAATTTGCGGAGAATGTTTTCAATTTATATGTTTACCGTATTGTCTTCAGCATCGGGAAATAAAAAATATAGTATCGGCAGTAAAACATCTTCGGTTATCGGACCTTCGATATTCTTCTTAGATTTGGACACGTTTCTACTGACTACAGTCGTGAGAGACGGAATTCGAGATTCCGTGAGAATATTGAAAGCAGAGGTCAATGACTGATTCTCGCTATCTATGTACGCGGCACCATCGCCCAACAATTCAACTAAACTTTTATGATTACTGCACAGCTGCAAAAAATTTGATAGATATTCGCCCAGCAAACATGCGGGATTTCGAACCATTTCGACTTTCAACGACCAATCTGGAGCTGACAGCGGCTCCAAATCACTAAACGTCTCACTGTCCACAACAGCATTTTCACTGATCTCCGACCAACTAGCATACAAATAGAATTCCCTGTGGAAAAGTTTTGGATTCCATTAGAATTATAGACTATTACGTTTTGTAAGAAAATTATTCGCAGCATTAAAAGTTTCTCACTTTATTGGATCAAACGTGGCTCCAAAAGGAAGCTTTCCAAGCTCATCCACACCTAGAGTTTCCCCTTGTAAAAAATCAAAATCCGGTGGCTCTTGCGTCCATGTACTGTTAGTCCAGTCCTTAAGAGTATACGATAATCTGACTGACACCACCAATGGGTCCAGCCTTATACCACCACAGCCTTCACTAATTTTTTGTTTGAATAAAGTCGAAAGACCTGTCAGATGCCTGCAGTGGGGAGGAATTTTTTTCAAGTGAACCATGTTTAAATGCATCCTTGAGCCTTTGCCGATGTTTATGCCAAGGTAATAATTTTGCCACTGCTCTTGGACCTGAACAAATGCTGCTAGTTCGCTGAAATGAAGAACACAACACATATATACATAATTAATATACTAGGAAGTAAAGCTCTGACAGCTAATACAAAGTTAGTATTTACTAACCAATGTGAATTGCTCACTGCTATAGTCAGAGAACTCAACAAAATCTTCATTTTAGTTTCATCTGCTATAGAATTTTGCTTGACAGGCACTAGTAATAAATATTCCCTCATTCCATAAAGACGAGCCAACTCTGGATAACCATCTTTCACCTGCACAAAATCATTTCTAGAATTCAAAATGTCTTTTTGACACTGGGTGAGAACTTCCTCAGGATCAGGTGTCCTACTTCTTTCAGAATTGTCATCCTCCCTTTGCAATTTAAGGTATTTAAAATAAAATTCGACATCTGAAAAAAAAGAAATTCGCAACAAAATTGAACAACACAGAAAACAATGGACTGGACTCCATTTAGATCATTACACAGTATTAACCTGCAAAGTTCAACTTTTCCGTTTGCTCTTCCCACGACAAATTGGCAAAGTCTCCTGCCTTCAAAGGTGGGCCAGGTTGTGCGTGAGGAAGCTGCCACTCGTGAATGATTTCCTCCAGCCTGGCTATGAACACTTCCCACTCGGAGGCAGTTGTGAAGTCGTGATGATAAACGTCATCGATTTCCACGTTATTCATCTTAACTTTCCCGTCTTTTTACGGTTACTTAATCATGATACAAAATACACGCACACTTACTTCATTGTGTGCTCTAAAGTAAAAAATTTAACGAAAACAGCTTAAAATTACCAACATTTACAGCATTGTTGCGTTCGTCAATTGCTGCTGATGCTGATATTGCTGACATTTGACATAATATGTTTTGATCTCACACTCCCACACACTGACACAACAGACACAAAACATGTGCAATATATATATATATATATATAAGAGGAACCGTGCAAGGCGCGTATTATGAATTATGAGCATTGAGCTGTCGAATCAAATCAGCCGGTAATGCGGGGGCACGTAAACACAAAACATTCCGCATATATATTGTATAAATATGAAACAATACAATAATCAAGGCATATTTTTCTAAATTGGGAGGCCATTTTACAAGTACTGACTTCAAAGTTATATTAAAAATATAAAGTAGCAATGGTAGCAATAATGGTTGGCCTATCTACTGAATGACTCCAACGAGGGCGAGTTGCTCGCGAGTGGCCATACGAACGATTCAAATCAAATCTTTATCTATTAACGGTGTTGTACATTTTGTAGACCATTGCATGTCAATCACACCATGACTTTGTCCAACGTATATAATTATGTAATCATATATAGCCTGTAAAATTCATTTGTAAAAAGTCGATGAGTTAATTGTTTAGTAGATGAGTAAATTTTTTAACTTACTGCACAGTTAATTGTCAGAATCGCATTTAGCTGCTTCTATCAAAATAAAAATTAATAGGAATTAATATATACATTTTACGGTGCGATTGTATATTGCGATCGATACCAGGGGCGGCAGCCTATGATTTTTTTCAGGTATGGAGTCCACTTGCTTAACCCCCCCCCCCCCCTTTTATCATAAAACAACAATCAATTGATAGGTAAGATCTCGAGTAAGATATAATATGTATTGATAAATTGGATGACTAAATATTTGTGTTAACGGTAATTGTACAGTTCGATGTAATAAGTATGAAAATCGTTTTATTCTTTAAAGAATAATATTTTTAATTTACAGAAAGGTTT
>JAPYYV010014794.1:0-14480 GCA_030522625.1 Copidosoma aretas
CTCTTCGAAAAAGTGTGGGGGGCGTGGTGGGTCAGTGTAACAATTACAATATGTGCAAAAACAGCATATTTTTACCGTATTCTTAGGCACAATTTTACGTGAAGTAAAAATAAGGTGGGGGAGCGTGGGAGGCGAGGGGGGGCCATTACCTCCGCCCCACACGAATTAACTATATAATATAGGTAGATATATATATATATATATATATACATATACAAATATATTGCAGAGAGAAGAGAAGGGGCCGTTCGAGCTGAGCGGAGCGAAAGCGAGCGGCGAATCTTTTTCCATGGAGCGCACTATACCTATATATACGGTCTACGTACGACGTATATATCATAATCCCACGTGTAACTAACATGCTTTAACCAAATGCATGAACCTGACAAGAACTATTGAATCATCATTTTTACTAATTGTGATCCCAATACCGAGCGTAATTCCACGTAACATAGTTATAAACAATTTAATACTATAGCCTAAGCTCTGGTTCTTTTCAATGAACATATATAACTTTACAACCTTAACGGTGAACTGCGTCAGTAGCTGAGTTTACTATTGCGGAAGTATTAGTTTAGTTTTTGGCAGTCATAGGTTTGAATCTCGTTCGACTACGATTTTTTTTTTTTTTTTTTTTTTTTTTTTTTGTTTTTTTTTTTTTTTTTTTTTTTTTTTTTTTTTTTTTTTTTTTTTTTTCGGCAACTTTTGTCACTTTTTGTCGAGAAATTTGTCTATAATGCTACGAATTACACATATCCACAAAGTTATATAATGTAAAATGATACACGTCTCATAGTTTTCAGCAAAAATTACACCCTTTATTTAGGGTAATTTTTTATCACATAAGCAACTGGAACTTAATTATTTTATGCAGTCTCTCATGGTGACAACTGATTTTTTCTTAGTATCTTAAAAAACTAAACGTATAATCAGATGATAGAAAGAGAGGGAGAGAGCAATTATATCGTTACATATTTTAAGCTTTTTGATTCCCGAATAGATGAGCACTTTAGAACCCACAGATCAATGATATTGTTGAAAGTTATTGACAAAAATATGCAAAAAACGTTGTAACTGTTTAGATAGAGAAAACAACACTAAGTAGCTCTTTTTTATTAAAATCGAATGATGGATTGAAAATTTTTATTGCAAAGGGTTCTAATTTTTAATGCACACGATATTTTAATTAATAATTTAGGGAAAAATCCAAAAAAATCCATGATGCAACCTATGTATGTGACAAAATCATACATGAAACTAGGACTGAGGGCAAGTTGCGTCCCATAAGATAACGCTGACCCCTATGGTTGAGTTCCATATAAATTTGAATGAGCAGAGTAGAACAGCTCTTGAATTTAGAATGAAACAATTTACAGTTGTATGTAGTTCAAGAAATCAAATACTCGAATTCAGTCCAAATCTAGGTGTGTCATCTTGAATGTAGTTATTCAAAACGTAGTCACAAAACTCCTGGAATAAATCAAAAACTTTATGTCCGGGATGCAACTCGACCCGTTTTCTACACTCAGAACGCAACTCGAAATTCGCGAAAAATAGCAACAATCATTGCGTGTGTGTAGGCGTTCATAAATAGTAAATAAATGACGAATATAGCGACCGTGCGTTTTATACCAACAATAACACGGTTTTAGTGTGGTGTACGTCTATAAATATTTTTATGTTTAAAAAATTACGCGGTAAGGTTGTTGTATCTCAACATTTAAAGATTTTAAAAAAATGTATACTCGTACTTCTCGGTCCCATATTACTTAGTTGTTGCTATTTTCATGTATAATCCTGTAACACACACATAGGTGGCATCATAGATTTTTTTTAGATTTTTTCTTACTTTATTCATAAAAAAATCGTATGCATTAAAAATCAGCACTTTTTGAAATTAAAATTTTTCATTCATCATTTGATTTAAATAAACAAAGGCTACCTAGTGTTTTTTTCTTCATCTGAACAGTTACAACCTCTCTACTAATATATAAGTTGCTTCAAATTTTATGTAAATTTGGTTTGGTTATTGAAGGATACTAGAGCTATGATACCACCAAATCTCAGCCCTTAATATTAATTAGAACGTGAGTTATTAATTGTCATGAATCCGGGCCATAACCACGGTTTTTTGCGATCTGCGAGAAAACTTTTGGACCGATTAAATTTAAAATTGTATTATTGAACATTAAACTTTTCGTCTCAGATGCAAAAAACTGGTCTCGCCAGTTTTGGCGGCCTTGCCAAACATTTTAAGCTGTTTGATCTTGTTGTCATCAGTTTTTATTATATTACAAAAAAAAATTTCCTCGCTAGCATGAATTTCACAAAAATTTTCGACATTCTGACGTAATTCTATCAGTCAACATGTAAATACGGTCCTCCTTATTAGTAATATAGTATATATATATATATATATATATGTATGTATTTATCTGATCCTATCTGTATTTTGATATAGTAAGTTTTTTTGTGCCTCGGGCTTTTATACCATAAGTTGTTTTTATTCTGTGATTTGTTTAATCTCAAAAAACCGCTGCCAATAAGTTAGCACAAAGCTTCCCTAGCAACATTCTTCTGCAATCATTTAACAAAAAAATAAATAAAATAAAATATTAAATGATGTAAATAGTGAAAAAAAGCTATTTTCTTGCTGTACGATGTGGAGTTATTTTTACAATGAGATTATAATTTTTACCCCAATAGTACAAAAAACATTGTTGAAATTTTTTTTGAATTAAAAGTGATCGAACAAATAATTAGAACTTATTACTGAACTCGATATACTTACGTAATGTAACTGTCATCTCGGTAAAATATTATTGAATTATATTAAGCTATTTAATTATCTATAGAATATAACTGTTTACGAAATCGAATTACATTTCTTTTACTCCAAAAACATCAAAAACCGTTTTTTTAGCATCAAAAATCGTTATAACAACCCTTACAGGGTATGAAACGTTAACTCTTTTTGTGAACCTGTATAAGGATATTAAAAGAAACATTGTGAGCCCTAGATCATCGAAACCACTCGCAGGATTCCTAAAATACGACTGACTTTTTTGAAGATTTTCTTTGATAAAAAAAAAAGGTATATACAAAAAACAAAAAATTTTAATTTTAAACGAAGCTGTTTTAATGCTTTATGAGATACGACTATTAATAAAATCAAATTTGAATTTTTTTACCCTCAAAGTAGCCAAAAATCGCGTTTTAGACATAGAAAATCATCATCACAGCCTTAATAACTAAGGTATGAATCTTGAATTTTTTTTGGAACCAATATAAAGATATGAAAACAAACATTTTTAACCTTAAATCTTCGAAATCACTAAAAAGGTTTCTAAGGTATGACTGACTGTTCAAAAAAATCGTAGTTTTTTTTTTATAAAAAAAAAACGACATAAGTTAAACATATAATTTAATTGAAATTGAAAACAAAGCTGTTTTAATGCTCCGTGGGATATATTTATTTGTTGAATCAAATTAAAGTTTTTTCATCTCAAAAATAGCAAAAAACGATTTTTGAACACCAACCCCAAAACCTTAATATATCTGTGGCTTCTAGGTAAAAGGGATTAGTCTACTTCTTGAAAAAATCGAGTTAGCAGTGGATTTCGCATCCTGAGGCAGTCCTTTACATGTAAAGCAAGTCTCATAAGCTAAGTCAAACTATTTCGCGAGATATCGAAGATTGCAAAGGGGGATAAGTGCAATCGGGAACAAAGTTGTTCCCGGTAAAAGGGGATAAGTCTACTAGGTTTCGTATTTCCCTCTGTTTAACGATGCCAGCGAGGTACACAAACGAGTCAGAGTTAAAAATAGCCGGGTAAACATGAACTGATTCATTTTTACTCACATTAGATAGCGCTCCAGTAATTATTCATATCGATTTTGAGTCGTGAAACTTGGATTTTTCAATTTTTTTCACTGTTTCGCTTATAACTTTGCTTAGAAAGGTCGCAGAGAGTCGCGTAAAGAAAGAAACCACATTGCTCGGAAAGAACTACAATTTTTTCTTTTATTCGTCAAAATAAATGTTAAGGATCAAAAGTTATGATCATTTAAAGTTTGTTGGGTAGTTAACGAAACAAAAATTTCATTGGATTTGTTGGTTTTCGAGTATCTTCTAGTTCTAACTTTTGACCCTGACCATTTTATTGGACAAAAAAAAAAGGAATTGTAGCTTTTTTGTAACCTTTATTTTTTTTTTAAGCAACCCTCTACGACCTTTTTAAGCAAAGTTATGGGCGAGATAGTAAAAAAAGTTAGAAAGTAGTTTGTCAAAAATTTATTTATTTTGTCCGTAACTTTGTTTAAAAAGCTCGTAAAGAATCGCTTTAAAAAATTAAATAAAGGTTGCAAAAAGACCTACAATTTCTATTTTTAGGCGTCAAAAACGATAGTCAAAGTCAAAAGTTACAGTCAAAAGAAGCTACAAAATTAACAAATTTTACCCATTTCAAACTCTCTCCCGAGTTTGAAATGATAATAACTTTTGATGATGTAAACCATCTTTTTAAACGCTCAAAAAAAATAATTGTAGCTCTTTTGAAGCACTCTATTTTCTTATTTTGAGCGCCTTTCTACGACCTTTCTAAGCAAAGTTATGTGTAAAACAGTAAAAAAATTAGAAACATTTGTTAGTAAATTGAACAAAACTAATAATTTTGAAAAAATGAAACAAAAGAAAGTCCTGAGATCTGAGTCGCTTTTTCAAAGAATAATTTTTATTCCTTATTATACAGGCCCTCTGGAAGAAGAAACGCTTTGTCCGAGAGGTGTGGATCGAAGATCTAAACAGTTCCCGGAAAAAGAGGTTAAGTCAAAGTTCCCGGAATAAGGGGATAACTGAAGCATTTTCTGGCTTTTCACGGTCGCGAAAAATGTTCATTCGCGCAAAATAGTACAAACATGTTCCTTCTACTTAACCTTACTTGTCAGCCCAGTATGGGATTCCAATTCGAATGCCCTGATCTTACAGATCCGATCAAACATTAAAATGCAATTTACTCGAAATCACTGAGAGTGGACTTAACCCCGTTTACTGGGAAGCCACAGATATACAACTTGAATTTTTTTATTAAGCCGCTGTGAAGGCATGAAACGAAACATTTTCGTCCCCGGTCATTGGAATTGGTCGTAGGGTTTCTGAGATATGACTGATTACACACACACACACACACACACACACACACACACACACACACACACACACACCGCGCGCACAGAGATAGAAAGAGAGAGAGAGACTTTTTCTTAAAATGGTTTTCACAATGTATAAGACATTTCTAACGTATTTCCACAAAATGTTTTTTTTCTGTTATAAAGCTTCCATTATAAGGAAGTAAAAGAATAGCACTTTCAAAAAGTTGTAAATGTATAGACGGTGCGAATTATCAGTAATATAATGGGTATATAAATGTATATATGTAAATGGTACTAAAATTTCATATATCAAATCTGTACCCTATTTAAATAAAGAGAATTTTTGTGTGCCTTGGGCTTTTTTCTTACATAATTTAACTCTCGATTAAATATTTTTTTACGTCTCGAAGACACGTGTACACAATTTTAGGTCATAATATCTAATGGAAAAAAGTGAGGTATGACTTACTAAAAAATTTCACTATGTCTGTGATACGTTTTTGCGCACATTTTTGTCGATAACTTTCAACAATATCGTTATCTGTGGGTTCCAAAGTGCTCATCTATTCGGGAATCAAAAAGCTTAAAATATGTAACAATATCATTACTCTCTCTTTCTATCATCTGATTATACGTTTAGTTTTTTAAGATACTAAGAAAAAATCAGTTGTCACCATGAGAGACTGCATAAAATAACTAAATTCCAGTTGCTTATGTTATAAAAAATTACCCTCAAGGGGGTAATTTTTGCTGAATACTATCAGACATGTATCATTTTACATTATATAATTTTGTAGATATGTGTAATTCGTTGCATTATAGACAAATTTCTCGACAAAAAGTGACAAAAGTTGCCGAGAAATAGATTAAAAAACAAAGAAAGAAAAAAAAATGTAATAGCCTGATGACTTAAGAAAAAAGAAAAAAGAAAAAAAACCATAGTCGAACGAGATTCGAACCTATGACTGCTAAAAACTAAACTAATACTTCTGCATTAGTAACTTCAGCTACTGACGCAGTAGACCGTTGAGGTTTCAAAGTCATATATGTTCATTGAAAAGAACCGGAGCTTAGGCTGTAGTATTATATTGTTCATAACTATGTTACGTGGGATTACGCTCGGTATTGTGATCACAATTAGTAAAAGTGTTGATCAAATAGTTCTTTTCAGGTTCATGCATTTGGTTGAAGCATGTCAGTTACACGTGGAATTATGGGATATACGTTGTACGTAGACCGTATATATATTTTTTACATGTGCTTTAATTCCCCGCAATGCTCCTCGTGAAGGGTGGGCGACCTTCGCGCAGCAAAATTTCCCACTTACCCCCAACCCCTCCCCCCCTCTGTCATAGGGAGGCCTCCCATCCCTCATCCCTTGCCTTTCCCAACTGCTCAGTGCCCAGAGTAGTGCCCTTACATAGCAGGATAATATAAAAAAAAAAGACTACAATTATACAGTAGGAATCATAAATATATATATAGATTCTTTAAGTACGTCTGACTGGCGACCGCGCATCGGGATTGCGCATTTACGATAAATTTACTTCGGGATTGCGGAAGTAAATTTTTCTGTACCTCTACAATCTGGAAGTATTTTATTTTACTTTCAGAATCGCGATGTATGTGGCGCTTTCATCGAGATTCTCGATGTATAATTCGTGTTTTACGATGTCACCCTCGATGTCGCCACTTTTGTATATCAGCTTTGAGGAAGTGAATTTTTCTCCGTGTATACGCCCACAGTTTCCATCTAATTTTGAGGTGTAAGAAACTCGCCAGACTCGGGAAATTTCGAGTTTTCCGCCAATACGATATACGCGTGTACGGAAAAAATTAATAAATAACTTATTTGCTACTTTTAAATGTCTTGTGAAACTTCATAAATCATTGATGTGTATTGTTAAATATGCAACTATGGATTCTATCCATGTTCAAGCAAAGAGAAGCCTGCCAGGCTTGGAAAATTCCGAGTAGTTCGCCCATACGGATATACGCGTATACCGAAAAAATCGATAAGAAAATAAATTTTTCTGATATAACGCTACTTATGCGCCACCTCAAAAACAAATAGAGCCTATTGATACAACATATAACCATGATATCTATGTATTTTTAAGTGGCAAAGAGTCCGCCAGACTTGGAAAATCCCGAGATTTCCGCATTTGCAGAGATTACCAGTCATTTTCCCGAATTTAATTTCCCGAATGATCATTTTCGCGAATGATCATTTTCCCGAATGATAATTTTCCCGAAAATTATTATCCCTAATGTAATTTCCCAAACATCAATTTCCCGAACTACTATGTTCACGAATTTTTTTTTTTTATTTTGCTAAAATTTTACTTGAAATTGAAATTGGTAATGTCATGTATCACATCGTGTATCGATTAAATATTGTTTTGTTTGTGTGTACAACCTCAAATTTAGCAAAATTTCGAAACAGCCTTCCGTGATCGAAAAATTTTTGTTCATCGTAATAGCTCTTTCTAAATTTCTGTGGTTAAAAATGGCTGACCTTTTCGAAAAAATAGTTTGAAAAAAATTGATTTGTAATGGCTTTCTTTATTTAAAGTCGAAAGAGAGCAAAGATCGTGATAAATTGTATTGGGACTGCCGGAAACTACGTGCAAAGGAATGCACCGCAAGGGCAATAACAGCTTTTGGTAATGACGGTGATGATGTTGCTGTAATAAAAGGATGCATGCAGTCCGACCACAGTCACCCTCCAAATTTAGAGTAGTGCGAAGCAAGCAATGCGTAGGAAACGTCGTAAGGATCTCCCCTGTAACCCTAGAAGTATAGATGAGCTGGAGGATCTTCCTGAGCGGTATACGAAAACGCTCATTAGAGATCCGTTTCTCCTGCATGACTCCCGAGACAACCCAGACGTCACAAGAGTACTAGTATTCGCTACGACAAGAAATGTGGAGTTGCTTTATTGAAGTCATTCGTGGTTTTTGGATGGGACATTTAAGGTACTTCCTCCATAACAATTACATAATCTCCCCCTCCCACGTCCTCTTAATACTTATAATAATTTACGAAATATCGATGCAGGTTGCTCCAACAATCTTTGCACAAGTGTTCACGATATTAGGCATCGTACGAAAAGCTGGAAAAAATGCAATTGATGTCCCTGTCCCTCTAGTATATGCGTTACTCTCGACGAAAAGTGGGGATCAGTATGCTGCTGTACTTCGCGCCGTGTATGCAGCCGCATGATGAAAACGGCGACGAAGATGATGTACTTAAATTTTTGCGCGTGATAGCTAATAACATTGATCAGTCATGATGTATTATAACATTGATTGAATTAAATGTACTGAGCAATGGAATACAAAAATGGAAAATGACCATTCGGAAAAATAACCGTTCGGGAAAATGCTTTCGGGAAAGTGACGGTCGGGAAATCACATTCCGGATAATGATTTTCGGGAAAATGATCATTCGGGAAAATGACCATTCGGGAAAATGATGGTCAACCGGAACGATTCGTTGAAAAATACTAATAAATCTACAAAATGACTTGCGTTACCAACACACAGAATAAATAACTCATGTACTATATAAATACGTAATCTCTTATTGTTTCTGCGTAGCTAAAAGCCTACCAGGCCCGTTAAACATAAAGTTTACAGACTGTACGGAGATATACGTTTAATAAGCAACGTTAAAAGTCGTATTTTAACCGACTTTTACTACTTTGGAGACGACTAGTTTTTATGTTTATAACAAGTAACAATAGGATACTATAAACTGTGCAAAGTTTTGATTGCTGCTTTTGTCTAAAAGCTCATCTGGTAAAAATAATCGCGAATTATTCGTAATTACTCATTTTTGCGCGTATTTAAAAAATGAATTTAATTTGCAATTTAAGAATACTGGTGCATTTTGAAAAGTAACTTTTCTTCTATGAAACATTATTTCAATTGATCGTAGTTTTTAGTTGTCTGAATTTACGCCAGGTTTAGTAAATCACGAAGAGAGTCCTCGATGGCTTAGTGGTTAGCGTGCTAGCTTCCTAGCCTGACAGACTCGAGGCAAAACGGGTCCGATTCTCGTCGAAAAATTTTATGCGTAGCTTGAGAGAGCTATTATTTATCATGAGCCAAAATTTGAAGAGGCTCAGCGGTATAGTTTCAGAGATATTAAACAAAATTGCTCATATCTCCCAAACGCTTCTTACAATGTTTCTAAAAAAATAGTATGATATAATTTATATTATAAATCAACTGTGGGTCAAGTTTCAAAGGGCTCAGCGGTATAATTTTTTAGTATGAGCTTGTCAAAGTTGATAACTTTCATGCAGCTGCATGAGAAGAAAAAGAACAGCTGTATAATGCAGACCGCATAACCTATTCACACGCTATAGTGCAGTATGGCACGCGCTTTAGAGTGCTCTAGAACCACCTTAAGTATAAACAGATACATTGTGTATAAAACTACATAGCTACACACGTTTTATGTGAATTACATATTTTTTTTTTTTCTTTTTACATGAATTTCATGGTCAAAAAACAATTTGGTGTTTCAGTCCATTGTACAAATATATAATACACATACTTTGCGTAATAAACATATTTATCTTGTGTACAAAGGTACACAAATATTGTTCTATTTTAACAATTTGTGCTGAATAGCAACTTACACAAATCTTTTAACTGTGCTTTGTAAACTCATCAAGTTATATCCCATGAGACTCACAAAGTTACATCCCAGCATGTACCCCCTAGATCACGCTCAGCATGTAAAACTCATATTATATGAGGAAATCATTAAGGAAATTATAGTCTTCACGGAATCGAGAGGAAAAAGGCACAATCCTCGAAAAATTCCTTAAAAAAGGAGCTTGAGGATTTCTGGGTGTTATTTTTACGATGTTGACAGACACTTTTTAACATTTGGTTAAAGATTTGTTATTTCTTTGACATTTTTTCATAATTAAATATCATATAAGATTATTTTTACAATATTTTATGAACCCTTTTTGTACACTCTAAGTATTCTATAACTATTCTTTGGACTATGAAATCAGCTATAATTTTTGTAATACAGCATTAAATAAGGTTGCTTAAAGAATACGAAAAGAATACTTTATTACTGTTCATAGGAATTCTTTTGGACTTCTTTTTGAGTTATATAAGAATGCTTATTGATGGACATTCGCGTATTCTTAGATAATTATTTTTCTCCGAATATCTGCGAATTGGGTACATGATGAAACTTTTTTTTTCTTTTATTATTTGAATTTTTTACAAAAATGTAAAATATTGAAAATTATTTTTTTCTTGTAATTTTACCTTATCAGTGTATAAACGAGTAACTGTAATATAATAAAAAATTACCTTCTTCTTAAATTTCTTTCATTTAGTTGCAAAATACTCAATGCCGAAAAAAATCTATGGTGGTATAGAATTTGAGGGGTGGTGAATAATACGTTTCTGTATATTTTTTAATAAACTAGGGGGCTCCGCCACATGCGCGCTTTGCGTGTCAACCCCCAAAAACTAATCAAACATGATTATTTTCTATACATTTGTGGGAAAAAAATTAATTACATTGTTTGATATATATATATATTTGTAATATTTATTCAATTTACAAATTGAAATCATTTTATATTCATTTTTTTAAATCTCATTTTTAACTTTACCCGCTCTTTAACAGTTTCAGCCAATCACGAAACAACTAAAAAGGCTTTAGTCACGTGAAAATCAATCTCTTATCTTCAGATCTTATGGGCAATGGCTTTTCAATATTAGAAAGGATCTCTTTTTTTTCTCAGTTTGTCTTTCTACAGTCCGATTCTTCGCCATAAAAAATCATGTTGGCAATGGCCTTCCTTATGTCATTCATATTACATCCCGATTGGAAGTATAAGTCAGGGGGAAAGCAGGTCCAAGCTTAAGAGCCTTGCCTCCAACCCCGGTCCGAGCTTGGCAGAGTTACCCTGATTTGGGAGAGAACATGGCAACGATCAGGGCAATGCTTGGCCAAGCTTTGACCTGATTTCCCCCAGCAACCGCCTGATAATCGACGTATGATACCTGATGTATAGGTATACTGATTCTATATAAACTTTAAAAGTAGATAGTATTTGTTTTTTTACTCATTTATTCATTTTTCGTTGTATCAATAATTTTAATGCAAATGCCCAATTGAAATACAGAAAACTATGTAACTCCTGATGCAACAATGGCAAAATATACTATGTTCTTCATTGTGTGTTTTAATACATTTTATATGGTAGCATGACACCACTCAAACATAATTTGCTTTTTCGAATGTGCAATCTTTTCTCATTAAAAAATTATTTAAAATACTCGAGAAAGATCTCGTGTGATAACCATAATCTAACCAAGTTGCATACAGTACACTTGAAACGATTGAGTTACATTTTACGTAGCAAAGATAAATGTTTATTTGCGACAATAATTATGTATTTCATTGTTTATGCACTTTTAGTATAGTTTAGCCACCTTGATCTCATTAATATCATAAACGCATACACAACAATTGACAAAAACGCCGTATGTTGTATAAATACATATTATGCTACATATGTACAAATATAAATATATTGCACAAAATCCGGCGGAAGCTTGGGGAAATCAGGTCCAAGTTAACCTAGCTGTGCCCTGATCCATGCCGCGTTATCTTCCAACTCGTGGCCTTGCTTGGCTGCCACGCTCGGACCAGGTGATTTGGCTTGGCAGCCTTACTTGTTTTCCAATCGGGATTTAGTAAACTGAATGAATGATGACGTCACAGCGATAAGGGTCCAGCAACAAACGTGAACATCATAATTTTCACTGATGTCACATTTTTCTGAACTTTGATTAGTAATATCTCCTAGAATATGCAGCTTCTACTCTTTCCAGTTAACTTTCTCTTTTGATTCTCGCTCAAATAGCGTGCACACAGCGTTGACGTATACATCTTTGGGATCACCATACAGTGAATCCAAGTAAATTGTAAGTTTATCGCTAATGATAATCACAATTAATGTCCAATGATTACCGTTATCATTTATGGGTATGAGCCAAACGTGATTTTTTACAATGCATTTTATTTTTCGCCTACCTTATAAATCCGATACTACTAGTATTTTTAATTAAAATTTTCTTAAAAAATAACGTATCAAAACACAATAGTGAAATGTTTATATTTTTGCAATCTTTCGCAATAAACTGAGAAAACTATAAGGTATTTTCACTTGTAACGTACAAGATGGCGCGACCACTGTGTTTTTCTTCCGATTCGCACCAAATGTACAAGTACAGCTGTAAAATTGATGTGGGGGCCCAACTGATAAAAATGCTTCTAAAAGCTTCAGTTTTTGATGAGCTATCGAATGGACATTAAATTTTTTCCATATTTACTAGTTAAGTTATCCAAAACAACCCAAACGAAAATAATCTCATTCATATAATTATTATTAAGAAAATGGTAACTAATATAAACTAACAATAACTATTGATAAAGTCCAGATTTGGGACTATAATAATATGTATCATTGATCTGTTATGTGCTACTAGTAATTCTTTATAACAGTTATTATCAGTTATAAATTTTTTTTTTTTTTAACTGAGTTGAGAAATTTGGTTTGTTTTTTTGTTTAAGAAAATAATTTTCGTTAACAATTAGTCATAATTTACACGAATTATTGTCAGTAACTAAAAAATTTTATAGTGATTAATAACAAGCAATACAAATTACAAACTATTTATAAAAGTTATTATCAGTTATTTTTTTTTTTCTTCATTTCTAAGATGTTATTGCATGAGAAAATAAAAAAAAATTATAACTGATAGACTAGGACAGTTGTCGATTTTGTACATTTCGGGTGGTAACATCTATTTTAATGCTTTACCTTGTAGAAAATGTTAGAATAACAGAATAAAAGTCTTTCCTCACGCTGAATTTTTTGTATAACAGAATGGAGGCCAGTAAAAGACACCAAAAACTAGTTTTTTGTATTTTATTTTTTTTATTTTGGAAAGCTACTTACTCTTTAAGAGATGTACCACCATATGTAATTAAAACCTAAGTCTATTATTAAAAAAAAAGTTGCTTGAAAATGGCGTTAAAAATGGTGCATGTTTTTACCGTATAAACCATTGCAGTAACTTTTCTGTTTTCATGTTTAGGGACATTAAAATTCGATATTTATTTATCTAGCATTTTCCCACGAATATAAAAAAAAAAATGTTGTTCTACGACCTTCTGGAGCAGAGATAATTTTTTATTTTCAAATAAATCTCTAGATCACATTTTTCAATAAAAAGTGCTCAAATTTGGAGGTTATGTGGTTCATCCCTTCAACTTTCACGATAAAAATATAACCATGCGTTTTAAGGCCGCTAGTCACGGCAACAGATCGGTTTTATTGAGTGCCGCCAGTGCGGTGCAAGCTGGCGCTGGAGATAAAGTCGAGCGCGCCGCCGCTAGCCGTCGAGGCAGCCGCGCGCGACCGTACGGGAATCTGTTTTGGCGCGTTCGAAGTCGGTAGCGCTTGTATATTTGTCATTATCTCGGCTTTCCGTGCATGTACAAAAATCGTTTTGTAACCGATTTGGGATAGCTTAACGAGACAAGCACAAATACATAATTTATTTTATCCTGCATCGCATGATTTGCGCTCTGCACCGTGATTTACTCCATCGTGTATATTAATTTCCGAACTGTGTTCATTTTTCTTGTTATTTCACTACATTATACTTACGTTGCTTACCGTTGACTCTCCTTTCTAGCTTTAATTATATTTTTATAAAGTATAGCAGTAACACAAAAATATGATATCCATCTATATGAATTATTATTTTATAAATTCTACGCAATGAGTTATTGGTTAAATCTCTATTTTCTTGTTTTTTCGATTTTTTAATATCTATTTTACGATGTACACTTTAAGGCTTCTATCTGAATAAAAACAGTTTGTGCAGGCACTCAAAGTCGCGCGCCAAATTCGCATCGTCCGCATGAAAAAGAACCTTGTGCCTCGCATTCGGTCTATAGTATATTTTAAAATACTAGGCGTGCATACGCGCTTCGCACGCGCTTTTCCAATATTTTTCAACGACAAAAGAATTATTTTTCTTTGATTTGTATAATTTACCATTGACTATTATCAATTTATTGTTTATTTATTATCAATTTATTATTTATTTCGATTAATTTTTTTTTCTTATGATTTTATATCCATATTAGGCGGTAGACATAAAATATAAAATTACTTAGGGTTTCAAATGAATAAAAATTGGTTGATATTGGAGCACTATTTATTGTGAGTTCTTAGTACACATTGACGTTTCGTCGGGCTTGCC
>JAPYYV010014795.1:8683-21770 GCA_030522625.1 Copidosoma aretas
AAAAAAAAAAAAAAAAAAACAATCTAGGGTGTTATCAATCGCGTGATGGCTCTGTGGGTAGAACGTCTGCTTACAGATTTTGATAGACGGGGTTCGATTCCAACTTAGGGGGGAAAAATTCTTAATAATTATTAAAGGATTTTTTCGCGAGTGGGAATCGAGCCTCTCTCCATACTCCACTGGTCCTACCCTACCGAATATTAAAATAAAGTTTAAAATTACCGTAACACGCTTTGTAATACCGTATGGCTAAATACACCAATGGTGTCAAATAGCCATGTCTGAGCCTTAGGACCATGATAAATTAAAAAAAAAAAAAAAACGATGTTATCAAAAGCTAAAAGGTTGAAACTTTAAAATTTCCGTATTTTTTACTTTTGCAAATTCATTGGACACCTCAAAAAATCATTGGAATATTTTACGATTAGTCAATATCAATAAAATAATTACAAAATACACAACATGCAGAAGTATAAAATCCGTAGTTCCACTTTTTCCTCTTAGCGTTTGAGGGCGCTGCGAGCGTTTTTTTTTATAGATGTAGCACGTGCATTGCACAAAGCGAATTATACTCTTGACAATGTTTTTGCACCGATTATTTACCACCAGATTTAATGTATTTATTTGAGCGTGAAAATCCCAAAATGTGATGCTAATTCTTTCCATTTTCAACATTACTGCACCGTATGACTTAGGTGTAAACAGAAAATAAATTTTAACCACGCCCAAATTTTTTTCACGGTGTTTAATTGCATAGAAATAAAATTTAGATATTGATTGTACCTGGATGTACTTTTATATCCCACAATATTGTGTTAGTGTAGTGCATGTTAGCTTCAGCAAATTAGCCAGCGCCCAACATAGCGTGTACATGAATGCACGCGTGTGTGTGTTTACTTATGTAACGGAACACGGCTACTGCTTTGTATTAACCTTCACACGAACGAAAGGATCAACTTTGCATTCTGTGATAACTCGTTATCAACGAAATTTTGCGTTTTGTAATGGGCTACTCCCTTATTTTCAATTTTCTGACCTAGGTATACATACTCATCAGTTTGGAAAGTTGCTAAGTATGTCACGAAAGTTATATATAATAACTCTCTGACGCGCATGCAGTAGTTCTCAATGTTCTCATACAGCACGTGCAGCTGCTCTACAGCTCTACTACTACGCATCTTCGAAACTTTACTACGCAAACCTTATCGAAGTAATTTTGATACTGCATTTAATGTAAGTAGATTAGTTTATTGCTTTTTGAGTCTTATGAATGCGAAAATGTGGTGATCCAGTGAAAAACAATGGTTGGAATATCTGTATCAATGCAACAAAGAAAAAAAATATTAAGTGCAAAAATCAGGCATCATAAATACATAATATGTTTAAGATTCTTCTACTCTTTAATACTTAAGTTGATCCAATAATAAATTACATGCGCATGCGCAAACATTTTTTGTCAAATTCCCCCTTCCCTTTTCTATATATACTTAATATAGCATGAATTAATCGAGATGCTTTTCTGAAAGACAGTCTCTTATTGGTGTTTTGCAAGCATCAACAATTGGTTCCCGAATTGATTATCGATAGTTATACCATTAATTACTAGGCTTATTATTTATGTGTGCAATTTTTTAATGTATAACGTATTTTTATATGGTTACAGTTGAGTTGACGCTATATGCAAGGGAAAAGTTGAGCGTGCGATATTTCTTCGGAATACCAATACTACAGAACCAGACACGACGTAGGAGGGGAGAGTCTCGACAAGTCTGTGCCTGCAAGCGTGGCAACGTCGCTGAGCTGAGCCGACCTCTTCTCTCATTGTGCATAGATCGCTGGTAGCTGTATGTCGACGCTCCCATAAGCAACGAAAGGTGAGTTTTTCGTTTGTTATTAATTTCACATTTTTTTGTTGAATATTGTCGGAATTTATTGATTCTTACAACCAACTTATGTATAATCATCGCGTTCGTTAACACAAAGGTTTTGTTTTGTTCATACAAGGTCGTTCTTTCCATCTGATTCCATATACTTTCAATACTAATTCTAGTATTAAATTTTATTAGTGTGCGATTTATTGACATCTCTGAACCCAATGATAAGTACAAATGCAGTTTGAGAAAAAATCTCATTCTTCTTATTTTTAGGTTAGGTTTTTATGATACATACATTCCCTTAATCTTGGCAGCCATTTTGTTAAGACCTAAGTCTTTGAGTATGTACATCTGACATCTGCTTGATTTTTTAATTAAAAATTTTAGTTTATATTATCATTATGCATTGAGAACCTTGTCAATTAAAATGAAATCCATTAAGAATATAACGACTCATTATTTTGTTATCCATAGTGTTTATTTGTTGTGTTAGGTCAACCCAAGTTTCTATTGTACAAAAAAATGAACAAATACCAGAAAAATTTGTTGCCTCAAATATTACTCAGATGAATCACAAACGATCACGCAGCCACAATTGTATTTAGAAATAGATGCAAAATTTCTATACTTGACTTAAATTCCACTTAAAAGTCAAATGTTTATGTCTCGAAAAAGTGACTCGGCCAAAGGTTAGAATAAACATACTTTAAAAAAGTGTGTGTGTGTGTATGTGTATGTGTGTGCGTGTGTAAACACCATATACTTTTTCTAAAATAAGCCAATCTTAGTCGAACTCCCCACCCTTTTTTTTTTCAAACACAAAAATCTACTTTTCCTAGAACTTTTGTACTTTTAAATTTGTGTATTGTAGTAACGTTATCTTAATTTTTTTACATTAGAAATATTACTTTCTATTGCTTTTCTTACCAACAATATTTTTACTGTGTCGACTAATAATTCTTAAAAATGATGAGGTCATTAGTATGTATATTTTAATAACCTTGTTGATAAAATAATTGAATCATATATATACATAACCTAAATAAAATTAGTTGATTCATAAAAAACGAAAAATTTTATTTATTTATGCTAACAAATTTTGTTAGGAAAGTGAATATTTTTCAAGAATTAAATAAAAAATAAACATTTTTGGCAATAGGAATAAAAAAAATAAATGATCGATTTTTTCAAGTAAAAAATATTCATTTTTTCTAAAAAGAACATTACAATGATTAAATTTTGGCTAATTTTATCATAATTGATGTAATATTTTACGCAATAAAGAAATAGTGAAAATCGTGCAGTGTTGGCATATTCGGTAATAGTTATAGAGACAAGCGCGAGGGCACTGGTTGCCTGACATCTCTGACATTCTTACACTACACATATTTTTACTGTGTGTTAGAGCTTGATCACGAGACACGGAGACAGTAGATATTCCGCTAGTATGTAGCTTTATTCAAAATGGCCGACGTCTCCCTAATATTTCACCAAAGCAATAAAACTAGTTTTCAGTGTTCTTTCTGTTGTTTTATACTCGTCTAGTATCAAATTTCATGAAAATTAAATTTATAGAATTATAGCAGAATCATATTTTTTAGATTACAAATAATACAATGACAGTCACAGTACATTTACGTTTTCTGTGCACTCAAACAGACGAATGTAATATTTTCACATAACATAGCCAATTTTAAGTGTTGCATTATGTCAACTTTTTATGTGTTTATGTTTCACCTTGTTGATAATAATTTGTTCTATTTTATTTTGTGTTACACTTATTTGTAATAAATAGTGGTAACAATTTAATAAACTGCCGCAGACAAAATTTGCTTTTTTAATTTATAAGTTTCTATCATTATAACACAAAAAATTATGAATACGATTTTAATTTTTTACGTGTTGCGCCGTGGCGCCATCTGAAATCAATTGTTTCCTTAACAGTATTGCTCGAGAAGAATTAATTGTTTATTCTTTGATATCACTAAGTCGAGTATACATCTCATGTGCATAAATATTGTAGATATATCCGAGATTATCTTCCGACAATTTGTTTATATAAAAATATGGACAATATTTCTTTGACCGATAAAACTTATAGTCCGCCAAAAATTAAATGTTCATACATTTTTTATAAAAAAATCTAAATGGCAATTATTTTATTGAACCAATTAAATGTTTATAAATATTCAATATTTTGTAAACTGATCTGTGGTAGAATGATAAAGAAGTTTTTATGTATGATTGATATTGATGTTGCATAAAAATCATGACGAAATTATATCCTAAGCCTTATTGCTAGTTTTACTGTAACAACAATACTGTAAAAAAGTAGGCGCAATGTTTTTACATACAAATAAGTCTATTTTAGATCAAGGGTGGATTGAAAAAATTGATAATGAGCATAGCATTGAATAATATGTCATGAATTTTAAGGTTATATTTCATACTTCTTATGTTTTATTATAATCTTACTTCAGATAACCCTAATGGATTATATTCACAAAAGAAATTGAGCTGGCAAATTTTTCTGTGATTATTATTTACTTAATGACTATCGCATCTACATGCACACAAATATACATGCGTGTCTTCATATACGCCTGCATATGTATACTGGCGTATATGCCTATACAGACATACGTGCATGCGTTGCAGAGTGCAGACATGTATATACATCCTCGTATACAATTCCGGCTTTAACTTCTCTTAAAACTCGAATATTGTCGAAAATGTTATTATAGTTAAGATCTAGTTGCTTGTCTCAAATGTTACATTGGATAGAAAAAGGATGTTTTTATCTGAACCAGATGTATGATGCATTCAACGTAGCATTGGAATCGGTATAACAGAGCCTTTTTCCACAATCTAAGTGTTCAACAGTATTCGATGGAATTTGTTGAGTATAATTATTGTACATTCACTGAAGCCTTAAATTTTTTAACTTAAATAGGCAACAGTAAAATCGTTCAATTTTTTATGTTAATTTATAAGAAGTTATTACAAAAACCAATGATTTCTACGAACTAATTTTAGTATCTTTTTACGCATTATTATTAAAATTTAAAAATTTAAACTATTCATGAACAATATTAACTCATTTGTTATAAACTATCATCGCATTTATATAGGGGCCAGTTACAGGATAGAGTAGGTCCGTTATTCTTTGTATTTCTTCCATTGGTTGCATTACTGAGACTGCGTAAATCGACCTTACAATACGTCAATACCAAGCTCGACTGCATACTTCAATTGTTAGGCCCAGAACTGTTTGTTGCCTGAATCTCAAAGACTAACGGAAAAGTATATTCACTCGTGATATAATCAGCCATGATGGCGATTAATAAATAATAATTTTTGATTAATTAATTAAATGTTAAAATTTCTGAAGATCTTATAAAAAATAGATTTTTTTTTAATATTTAATGAGCTAGTAATTGAGCAGTAGATCAATTAAAATTCACACTTGTTCGACAATTATTTTTGTCCAGTAAACAAAATATTTGCAGTAGAAAATCAAACGAATCTTTATGATTTTAATTCATCATCTAGATTACCCTTCATCAGTACAATAGTAAAACAGCAAATAATGTAATTATTTGTAAAAAAAAATGATGGAAAATAGATATTAAAAGTTTCACTTGATTAAGATGTAGTTACACTACGTGAAGGTTTATATGTACACGTATACCCTAACCATACCTGCACATGTATAGATGCACACTTCTACGTCTGACACAGCAGTCTTCCCAGCTCTAAGTAGGAACAAAGTATATAGATATATATTTCAGCTAGATGTAACCTCACTTTTGAAGAATGTGATTGCAATAATTATCAACATCTATTTGAATGTCATAAAAACTACGAACTGTCCTTTCGCATTATTTCACTACCTTGTTTGTTCACTGCGCCCTCCATTATATTTGAAAATTCAAAATTTTTCGTCTCAAGAATTGGCATGGAATATTTTTATTTATTGAATAAAATTTAAGAGCCATGTGATGAAATTTACATCTTTTTTACAACTTATTACAGTAATTATATTATTTTATCTTATGTTTCATGAAAATTTAAATACGATCATACGATAATCGTCATATTGACTGATGGCATCACAAATAAAAATATTTATTTTCAATTATTCCCTACTACTATAATATTAACTTTACTGACTCCTGTATAATTAATTTGATCATTAAATAACTCTTTGTTTTTAAAACATACAATTTTACTAGTTGTACATCCTCAAAAAATTGTAGAAAACTACAATTTGTTAAATATTAAAAATGTTTGTACTGCAATCAGAAAGCAACATCTAAAACCGTGCTCCTGCTTTCTGCCGGTGGAAATTTTTTTTTAAACCGGTTCTGTAGATACACTTCATAAATACATCCACCTAAGCGTGCCCATCATTGTGAAGTCTTACAGAAAAATTTGTATCGAATTTTTGTGAACAATAGAGTCAGGGATAGTTTTTAGGAAGATAATACTGAAGCATGATGTTTATATTTAAAGGAAATCTTTTACAATAACTATGACCAACGTTCAATCACATCATTGTCGATATGTCTTTCCGATTCATCATAATCAATAAATAAACGGAAACAATAATTATTAATTTTATCAAACCTTCCACCTATATATAGAGTGATGCCACGTGGGATTCGAGAAACAATATGGTTGATGGATCAAGAACGTAGCGTTAAAAGTTATCGTTTGTTTTGAAACCAAATCCTGGATATAACTATATATTAGTGGTTAGAAATATAGTGTGGTTGGATATTGATCGGCTCAAGTTTGAATATTTAGATGAATTTTCCCATGAATTAGATGTCTTCTGTTACTAAATCACTACTAAAGTCAAGTTGGTAAGAGGAAAAATTTTGAATGATAGACTCCAGTCAGGTTAATCTTTAGATAAGCCACAACTCAAAATTCGCAGTAACCTATAAACTACGTATTCTGATTGATAATCATCACTTAACTACGCCACCATAAACAAGTCCACTAATAGCTGATTAGTTTTAGATACCTTCAGAAATTTTAAGTTACATAATTTCTTAATAAAGCTGACTACCTTTTGTAGTAAGACCAAATTATTTTTTACTTATAATTTATGGATAAAAGCAAATACGTCAAAATAAACAAATTCAGGTAGTAGATTTCCAAAAATAACTGAGATTAAGTATTTCCCAATTCGAGCATTTTTCTTTTAGGTGGATCTTTACTTATGTACTCTACCTATTGACATGAAATTGGACTATCATACCTAAAAACATTAGGCGGCAGGCTTACCATAGGAAACTATGTTCGTATTTTTGTATGCATTAAGCATGTCTGTGGCTGAATTTTCCGTTTTCATTTTAGTACTTACCTTTAAGGACAAAAAAACTTTGTTTCAATAGTTTTTTGTTGTTTTTACCAGTATTTTTTGCAGATATAAAATTTACAACTTTTAAAAAATGCTATATTAAACAGTTAAATTAGCTCATTTATAATGATTTCAGTAGTGGCAAAGTATCATATTCTAGGAAGAGGTTCGTGTCATCTTAAACTTTTAAGTAAGTCTTTTCAAATTTGGCTTACATGTCTGGTTTTGTCATTTAACATCCACAAAACGGTAGTTTGCTAAATATTTGTTTGAAATAGGTATGCATTCGATCAAGAGAGTAACAAGGAACCTCTAGGCTGTGTGTAAAGCCGTCACACTGGTTGAAAATATGACTATTTGATGTAACGTGGAGTATCCAAATGTTCTGACCCAAACATGAAATGTTTCAGAGTGAGATTTTTATTGAAGTTTTTACTATAAATTTTTCTAATCATCAGCTTAAAATTAAAAATATCTTTGCTTGTGTCCGTTTGAATAAATTAATTTATAGTATTCCACCATCGAAACTGTACTATTGATTGCTTTATAATACTTAAATGTGTCTCTTTAGAAGATTCGGGAGCTTCAGCGACGGGGTGAAGGGGGGTATGGGTCATGGACGCTGTATTAAAGCCTACAGCTGTACTAACCTAGCCTAAAAATGTTCGCTTGTTTTATGACGGGATATTCAGTCGACTTTAAGTTCAACAGCTTCTAGAAGTGGTTTTGTACATAAATCTTGTACCGTGTAAAAAGATCACGATATTATGCTCTCTTGGCCGTGTATTTGACATAGGTGCATGTCGCGACTCTGTTTACGTTTGCATTGATTATTAAAAAAAAAATGTCTCTGAAGTCTTGATTTTTTTTTTTGGCAAATATCTTTTTCTCGTAACGAGGTACGTGCACAAACATTATTTTTTGTTCAATCATATTTCAATTGTACCGAAATTCATACCGAAAAGCAACTGAACCTCGATTTACGCCCATCTTAAGCTTTTTTTTTCTTACAAATTTTCCCGTCAAAAAATCTGAAAAAATTCCTGTGCACTTTTTCGAGGAACATATATTTGTTCATCAAGATTCCATTTTTCCAACTTTTCTTCCAAACCTAAAAAAAAAAGTTTAAATATTTGCTTTAATTGTGAGATATCGATATGTAAGGCAGTTTCGGCCATAGAGTATACATTCACATAAAAATTTCCGTAAGTACTGGAGTTCAATGAGTAGTTCCAATTACTCATTGTTATTTTTAATAAGTCTGGAATATTTCAGCCATATTGGTTTTGTTAACCATCGTAAACCGTCGGAAACCCTCGGTCTGGTCATTTATACATCTCCGGTATAGCGTTGGGGCCCTGTGACTTCACAGAATAGGCCTCACATTAAACGGGCGTGCGTTGTATCTTCTGCGCTGCTTTCTCTTGCGTTCGTCCCACTCCTCGAGCAACTTCGTCGATAGCTCGGTGGGAGCCAGGGAAGCCGAGTCACGGACTCGGAAAGCATCGGGCAGATACGGCAACGTCGGCTGTGGCACAGCTGTCTCGCTTTTGCTGACTCTACTACCATCTCCCAATATTTCACTGGAGCGTCGGCCGTAGTCATCACGCGCCATTGTAGCGTGTGCGTCGCCTTCTCAACCCGCGTGTGTTCAGGCTTTTTGAAGGTACACACGAACAAGTCTTAAAAGGACAGAGCTACCTGAATAGATGTTAAAGCTTGCCAACGCCAAGGCAAAGAGATCTTCGTTAAAACTAAATGAAAAACTTATTTCATTTAACAATCCGATACAAAAAGTTTGTTACGAAAAACGGGCTGAAACATCAGTTTGGTTGGCCGCCATGTTAAATGGGATCATACACTGAAGACAGCGCCAACGGGTTCTGTAGAACTATTCTCAAGGCCAAACCTTCGGAAATAGATTATTTTTTTCTGGTAGGATTATTTTTTGATTATATTTATATTATAAATCCGTATTCGGAATACTTTTTTTTTTTTTTTTTTTTTTTTTTTTTTTTTTTTTTTTTTTTTTTTTTTTTTTTGTTTTTTTTTTTTTTTTTTCTTTTTTTTTTTGTTTCTCAGTACTTCTCTTTAAATGTTGTAATGATACCGATCATTGCTTTCCTAGAGCAGATAAGATACTTCCAATATGGAACGCTTTTCTAAAATCTTGATTAATTTTAGAAAATTTAAGACGCTGATTATTTTAATATTTTTTGTTATTGAATTCGTGAAAAATAAGTCATTTTTAAGTTTTCTTTTACAATCAAACAAAATAGCAACTACACCGTTCTTCATTACTTTTGATATTTCATACTTTTATTCATTATAAGTAAGGTTCTAGGCTTCTTAAAGCAATGGCTGTGAAAGTTGCATTTAAAACGCTACTTCAAGGATGGGTTATGTCAAGAAAGCGCCCTCTGTATCGATTCCTAATAGTATTTCCTAAAGATTTTCTTTATAAATCTAGTATTCTTCTCACTTATCAAAAATACTTGCAATTTTTTTGTCAAATAGTTAACATTGTATATTAAACAATTAATTAATTAGAACTTTAATAACGTATTCATTTTCCATCAAAGACTATTAGCACTTGTTTTAACACAATATTTTAAAACCATCATATTTATTATTATTACCCTTCACATACTAAGATTATGTTTTTGTTCGTAAAATATATACTATGTACCTTATAATGGAAACTCCAAATATCGAAGTTATGTAACGCTTGAATTGGTGCTTTAGTCGTAATAAATGCTGCAGCTATTGGTTGATTTGAATTATAAAGAATTGTTTACGACGTCGTTTAACACGTAGTTGAATCGGGATTGTTTTTAATAAATTATATGCACATTCCCACACAATGATTTATTTTTATTTTTTAATATTATTTATTCAGATTTATGAATCTTATTTTTTAACGTTGGTCGTCTCTTTTTTTTAATCCGACACCGGGATGTCTTCTCTTTCGACCAATTATGAACGTAGTATGTCATTAAAATATATTTAAAGCTCGTTCTATTACATAACCCTGTATAACAAGTTGATGGTTGGCTGAATAACCATAACAGAGAAAGAATGAAATAAAGAAATAAAAAATTTATTTCATTCCATCCATTATTTGAACACGTTATAAATTGACTTCCTTAAAGATGCGTTAGTTTACCTAATTTGTATTTTCATCGCTATTCTAAACTATCTCTCAAGTCAACAAAAACGTTAAAAAGAGTTTAACAAATTTCTTCTCTGCATATTTGAGAAATACCCTTGATCACTAACTATTAACATTGAGAAATTCTATTAGAAAATTGTTATTCAGAGTTAAATCTAAATAGGACTTGTGTCATAATATTTGTCACGTCTCCGTGTGTTCACAAGGAATTTAGTATATTTGTACAATGTGCAGTAACTACTTATCAAAAGATTTTCTTAATTCTAAAATTCCAGTGCTCTTTTACGAAGAATCATAATCCAAGAGTGTTAATTTATACGTTCAGAGGATTCGGATAAAATTTTTATGAAATTTATTTTACATGATGCACGTAATGCACAATGATAGTGTTGATGGATCTACAAAAAAATAATTGAATCGATGTATAAGCATCAGTATGATGGATGATAGTAATCGAGAAACAGTACATTACGTACCTTGGACGGGAAAGTAATGTCCCAGATCGCATGGTTGTTACTCAAGGCTGAACTTAGCATTCTTTACTCCCGTCCGTGGTGTTTATACGATTTTACGAGCCCCAGAACTGGGAAGCGAACATGTCCGACCGCTGGCACGTAAAAATGTTTCTTACAGTTTTTTTTTAATTTCTAAAATGCACTTGGCAAAATTGATTCGTTTTGAATATCAAGTCAATTGCTAAGTAATATAATGGTTAAGGTAGTAGTCGAGCTCTCTATAGCGCGTGCAATACTGCACCATAGCATATGCATAGGTTATGCTGTCTTCATTATATAGCTATCCTTTTCTTTCTGACACAGCTGCACATAAGTTTTCAACTTTGGAAAGCTAAAACTCTAGAACTGTACCGCTGGGCTGTTCCAGGCTTGGCATTTAGTTTACTTATAATATTAATTGTAACCTACCGTTTTTTCAAAATAATCGTAAAGAGCGTTTAAAAGTTATAAACGATTTCGCTTGGAATTCAAGTTCCTATCACTTTCGTGTTAAAAAATCAATAGTAAAACTTCAATATCTGCAAAACTACACCGCTGGGCCTGTCCAAATTTTGAATCATGATAAATAATATCAATCTCAAACTATACGCAAAATTTTAGGACAATCGTAAGATAAGTCTTTTTACTCGACTACTTACTACCTTAATTTTTAACAAGCTCATTTACGAGAACTCAGGTTATGTGACGTTATTGACGTTGTTAAACAACTACGTTTGGAACAAATAAATTTTACCAAGTGTACATACCCTCGATGGACTGCTCACGGGATTTAAAGATTTAATATTTGATTGTGATTTAATGTGACAAACAAAAAAAGTTAATTTTTTTGAATTTGAATAAATAACAAATGAGAATATCTTATAGATATGAAATATAAATTTCCAATTTATTTAAGCAACAAAATATTGAGTTTTTATGCAGTGTTTTGAAGATTCAACAGTAATTGAAATCGCAAATATTCTGGTTAAGTTACTTTTTTTTATCGTATCAAAGAGTACTCTTAATATAGCAATGTTAACTTATGTTTCATGGAATAAACCTTTCTGGACATAAGTAAATAGCTTTAAAGATTTCAATCTGATAGGTTTTGTAGTATATTAAATTGAAGTGAACACGGTTGCAATAAAATTGGCTGTATGAACATCGTCAAGTCCAGAAAGACAAATTGATTTTTGAAAATTGGATCAACATTTTTGCATGTTTTTACATTGTTGTCTTTGACATGTACTGACATTTCAATTATAGTAATAAATTTATATAAAGTAGAAAATACCAAGTAACTAATACGAAATAGTCAGTTCCTGCCTTAGATTTTCACCAGAAAACCAATTAAGTACGAGGTTTCCCTGAGATGTCTCAGTTCATTCGATAAAAACCAAATCCAATTTCCAGCATCTTGTTCCTTTAATAATATTTGTCAGGTTTGCGCATTTAAGCATAATTAATCAAATAAATTTTTTCCATTGCTTCTACTGATAAATTAAAATTTTTCAGAATAATGATAACAAAGTAGTTCAGTTACTTAAACATCATGTTCGTATAGATTATTCTCAACCGGTTATCATTAAGGTCGTAGTAATTACTCATCTAATAATAAATAGAAGAAATAAATAAAATTTCAAGTAGTTAAATAAAACTGAAATTAAATTACCCATCACAATAATCCTTTCTCGTCTTGTGTAACTGTAAAAACTTACCGTTGTTGTTTCATACATTTCTAGTATAGTTCCAAAATGGCATCAAAATAACTAACAAAGTTTAATTAATAGAAAATACCACTGTCAATTATACATCACGTATAGTTTTCTACAACTCGTCTTTTTTCTTCAACTTGAGTAACTTATTAACTCTCAACTCTCTCAAGTAACGGTTACGTATCTGTGTCCAGAAGTAACTGCTTGGTGACCACAGTAACACGTCAAATCGTAAAGAAGCCTTGATCGTCTGAGGCGATAAGCGGACGATCTGAGACTTTCTTGACTTTTCTGACTGAAGTACGTAATATACTATTTAGGACTCAACTAATTGAAAGTCTCCAATAACGAAATGGTAGTTATCTTCACAAATGTGCATCTCTCCAGGGCGGTCCCTGGGCCCGAGGGCGCTTGCGAAGCAACGCCCGAGGGACTGTAGGGACCGCCCTGGTCGGATGCAC
>JAPYYV010014796.1:0-18591 GCA_030522625.1 Copidosoma aretas
GGCGGCCCGTAATTTTATGGAAATCCGATGAGATTACTCTGCCGCCGCCGCCGCCGCGCAGCATAATGCGCTAATTTCCCGAGCGAATTAGCCGCGCGTGCCTAATCCGCGCCCATGATACACACGCGTGCGCGCGCGGGCGAAACACAATTACCGCGCAAACAAAATTTAGCCGCCCCGTCGTACTTGTAACGAGGCCCCGGGAGCCGCCAAGGCTGTATGAATTATACTTGGCCGTCGTCGTCGCTGCTGACGGAACGAGCGATAACGGAGCGCCGACGAATAAACGACGCGCACTCGTATTTGTACCGTACGCGTCGTCGAACGATTTTTCAAAGCCCCCCCCGCGTTACGCATGGAATATTGGGTGTACATAAACGGCTCGGCTAACAACGTCATTTGCGTGAGGGGGACGCGGCTATAGGATCGTTTCCCCACGATTTCGTCGTGTGTCCCCGACTCCCGGCGCACCATTCGTCTTCCGCCCCCCTCCCCCCGGACTACGGGGTCACAATATTTGTAAAACATCCGCGGGAGCCGGCGAGCGGGCATTCGTCAGGAGCGAATCCCGGAGGACTCCTCGGAAGATGGACGCTAAACCGCCCCCCCCCCCCCTTCGTTTTCACTTCCGGATAAATACTCCGGTCTCCAGGGGGCACACCGGCCGCCCGATAAAAATACAAACCATCGTCTCCCGCGCGGGCTGTTCACGGCGACGGCGGCGCGGGAAGCTCGTAAAAAATCCACGCGAGCTCTTTCCTGCGGGGTAATATGATGGCCGGATCATCGGGGGGGAAAAACGGAATCGCGCTCGTAAAGAGCGGGCCGGATTGTTTTAAATAACAAAACAGCGCGGAGTCGTATAGAAGCGGGAGTGGGGAGGGGGGCTGTCCCCTGGACACGATCCAAAGACCCCCCCCTGCTCATAGAATTATTCAATCCTCGAAGCGTTCGGTCGTTCGAATGGGTTATCCCCGTCCGCCCCTGTATTAATAGCGGTCCTCGGATCGTTAAGCCGGTGCGATTTTTCCGCGATGCGGGGGGGGGAGTAAGAAGGAGCGTGGTTGATCATTTTCTCGTAGAGGTGCAGCGGTGAGATGTATTATGTATTACACGTCCGCTGGGAGGGAGGGAAGAAAAATCGGGCGGGGAGAGGGCGAGCTTATTACTGGGGTCTCGGGGGCAATGATAGTCACAGGCGGGCGAGCGAGAAAGGGGAGGAGTGAGGGCGACGGGTCGTTGGGTACAGGAGACGGGGGAGTGGCCGCTGAAATAATTGGAAGCTTTCTCCCCTGGCATCAGCTGGTGGCGAGAGGGCTGCGGTTTATACACGTATATATATATATATATATATAGAACAGGGGCCACGCACCATTGAGCACGCGGACCGTGTAGGTTTTTGTCCAGGCGGAGCTCGGGTGATCGTTGGTGACAAGCCCACCCCCGAATCGATCATATTTCCCTGCAGTGTTTAATCTCCGGGAAAATCGAAAGGGTAGTTAATCATAAGTTTTAGTCATCACGGTGCAAGTTTACTCCAGAAGTCGAGAAGTCCGAATTAATTCGAATTATGTGTAGATGCTTCGTATAATGACGACGGTTTCGCTCGGAGTATTTTTTATGTTAAAAACCCTCGGCGCTGGGGATCATGCGGGTTTTGGTTCCCGGGTGTAGTGTTGTGTGAATTTCAATCGAGCTATAATACTGGAGGATAAATATGGACCATGATAACGTGAAAAATGAACACACTCACCATTGAGCACGTGGACCGTGACGGTTTTCGAGTTGGCCGCAGTCGGGTGGCAGCTATACTTTCCACTGTCGGCCGGCTGGGCCCGCTGAATCAGTAGGTACGAGGTCGTCTGCTCGCCCTTCTCCGTGATCACCGACACCCCGCCTCTCGGGCTATCGTAATTGATCTCCTGCGAACACACACACACGCGCGTCCGCATGGATCATACGTGAACGGGCGGGCGAATGGATGGACGGAGAGAACAAAAAAAAAAGCCACTCTCTCGCCCCCTGTATTACATCCAGAAACGTTATATCCGGCCCAGCGCCCGACCGCGGCTGGCTTTCCGCGCCAGTGGGCGCACGGCCTTTTTTTTCGCGATAAGGGCGAGCGTGAGCTCCCTCGCCTGTTATTATCTCTCTCTCCCTGTCCGCGCTGCTCGGCTGCAGCCCCCCTTGCCCAGTTTGTAGTACAGTAGCGTATTTATACGTGCATGTTCCTCTGCAGCGTGGAGTAACCGCAGCTCCGATCGTCGACGCACGCCTTGCTTGCGGCCCTCGCGCGTTTTTGCTTCGAAGCCCGCGGTCGACCGGCGGGGCGCGTTTCAGCGAATAGCGGGGGTTATTGTTTTCATTCGGCGCGCAGAACGAGACGACTGAAAATCGAAACGGTCCGCCGAGTTCCATCTTTCGGCGGAAAAACGCGGGGAAGGATGACTCGCTTCTTCCGTTCGAACGCGTCGTTTATTCGCTCGGCCCTCGAGTCATCGCGCGCGCGTAAAAAGTTTGCCCGTCGGCCGAGTGCCCCGTACGCGCGCCGAAAGGTTGGCTTTTGAGCTCCCCTTTCCCCAACCGTAGCTTACTTTTTATGCGTACCCAAGCGGGGGCGAACCGGAGGAGGAGCAGGCGGTCATTGCACGCGGAGCGTAGGTATACCATAGGTATCAAAAGAGGATGCGTAAAGGGCCGAGGCGAGCTGCTGTTTCCCCGGTCTTTGAGGGCGGATGTGATAGAAATGCAGCGCGTTTCGATATCTCGTTCGAGCGATGGGCTGTCGATGGATGCGTATCGTAAAGATAGAGAGAGAGCTTTGAGCGCGCGCTGGTGGATGGTGCATCTTTTGGGCTTGATGGGGGGGGGGTATCGAGTTTACGATCGAGCCGCGGGAGACGGGGAGAAATTTCTTGCGGGCGATTTCGTCGGGAAATATCGTCGGTTCGAGCCCCAAGGGGTTTGAGGATTGGGAATGGTTTCATGAGCGGGATAAAAAGTGTGAAAATTTCGTACGTAAAACGTTAGCGTTTGATTTCCGAGATTTTTCGACGGTTGATGAATAATCGGTGCAAATATTCACACGAGAATCAGAAAATTATTGTTGGAAAGATCCCAACTGAATTGATGAGTAAATATTTGAACGGGTCAGTAGAAAAACGCGAGTGCGGTCAGACAGGTTGGAAAAATTAAAAGTATGTGCTTTTGTGTTTTTTCTTCTCATTCGAATGACTGAATAACTGTAAGAAACTAAAATTAATCAATCTTATACTGATGTTTTCACATCGTGAGAAAGAATTTCATGAACGAGATATTTTATTTCAAAGCTTCTTTTTGAAAATTTAAAGTTGACGAAATTTAACATCTATTGCGTACAGTGGGAGAATCCATGAAAAGTTATAAGAAAACTAATAAGGACTGGGGTGATTTTGCAATCATACAAGGATATAAATCTAGCCAGATCGACAAGTAAGTATTCGGGTGAGTAAGCAGAAAAATGCGAGTTTTGCCGGGCCAAGTGTGTTCCAAACAATTTTGAATTCCACCTCTGAACTTGGTAGGTTGAATATTTCAACTTTTCGAACCGATATGATATTGACTCAAAACTTTGCGAGAAAAAAATGACGCGTGTTATACATATTTGATTTTCAAGCTTTTTTCAAAACCAAATATTGGAAAAGACGAGGTACGTATTGTAACGGAGCAATAAATCCAAGCCACGTGAGCAAATCAATATTCTAGCGATTCAGTAGAAAAACACGAGTTTCGTGAGGCTCATAAAAAGCATTCAAGTGTGTCAGAAAATATTGATTTCACGCTGCTTTTCGTTACGTTAACAATTTTAATTGAAACCAATGAATCATTATAATATATATTTATTTCGTGCAAAACAGTTGGATTTGTAAAAATAAATTTCATTTGCCAGTGGAAAATCTCGCGATGTATCAGAGAGGTGGAAACAACAATTTGCCTGCAATATCGAAGTTTTATTTTTTAGGTGTACTGAAAATCAAATTAAAATCAACGTATCGAATATTTAATTTTTATTCCGTGCGGAACAGTTTGACAAGCAAAACCAATTGATTTCCAATTTATAAATTTAAATATTGCTGGAACAAAAAAAAACCTTTATGGTACAACAGCATAAAGCTATCATGCTGCAATGTAAACGAATATTTGAGGAGCCAGGGGAGAATCTCAAGTTCATCGGGCAGGTAAAAAATAAAAGTCTGCCTGTAATATCGAATTTTCCTTTTTTTTTAGAACTGCTAAAAATCAAACTAAAAATAACGATCCTTTCCAATTTCGTTGTGAATACTGCCTCTCTATGAAAAGAAGAGAAAAAAAAAAAATGAATGCGTGAAAGCACACGCTACAAATTTAACGTCTCATCCACGAATCAATCTTCGCTCTTGGAGACGGCTGAACCAGTAGCCAAGTAAAAATACAATAAACCCATGCGTAAGTATATATAAATATCCACAAGGCCGACTGACCTGCTTGTCGTGCGTCCACACGATGGCTCTCGGCGGCTCGGGGCTGAAGAGAACGACGCAGGTCAGATTCATGGTGCTGCCCCGGTCGATGAACATCTCGGCGTCCCCCAGGATTTTCGTGACCGGCTCTGCGGGCAACCCAGAGATATTTGTAGTCATCGTCGCAGTTGTTGATTTTTCATTATTCATACGGGGTAGGTGGGTATACACTGCATGCACCCGCTGCGCAAATACGCCCGAGGCGAAGTTCTCCCCCCCCCCTCCCCCACGAGTGTTTGCACGTGCCCATGCACACACACACACACACACGCGTACACACAGGCATCGGACGAGCTCGCCCGATTGTCGAATTTATATTTCAGAGTCTCATCTTCGCTCCGCGCACACACACACACACGCAGGCAGACAGACACCATCGCTCCCGGCCATTACTTCACTCCCACGCAGCCGTCCATTACTTTTCACGCGCCATTTCAGCGCTCTTTGATTTGTAGATTTCGCGCTCGATGCGCATTCCTAGCTCGCGGCCTGTACAAACATCCACGGGCCGTGAAAAGCCGCACGCGCGAAGCTGTTAACGTCTGGTCCGGAAAAATACTCCATTTGCCGGGGCTTTTTTTTCACCCCCCTCCCGCGGGGACGCGCGAATAACAAACATTGGATGAAATGCGTCGACGCGGAAATATTTCCTTCGGCTCTCTGTTTTTTGTTCTCGTCCATTTTCGCTCGTAGCGCGCGCCCGTACCCGTACGCGGAATAATTTGACGGACAGTCCCGTACGTTTGCGCGCGCTCGATTCAAGTGCGCCGAATCGTGGGTACAAACACGCAGCTTCTGGCATCGTAGGCGAATATCGGGGGGCGCGCGGTGCGGGAAGTTACGCATCGATTAGAGCAGCATTTCAATCGCGGCCGTGCGAGCGGCGCCCGTGTAGTTTCTATTTCGATCCTCTGGCACTGATGCGCAATCAAAAACAACGATTTCGCGTCTCTACCGAAAGCACGACGACCGAATATTTTGCCCGCAGTGCCGTGGGGAACGAGAGACGGACGAACAAGAGAAAAGAAAAAGGAAAAGTCTCCTCTGCTGTTTTCGCGTAAGTGGGTACAAACAACGGGGCGCGGCTCTCGAGCGCGCGCAGCGCAAGTACGTGTATGCTAAATCTCCCGGCGGAGGCGCTGGCATCGGGAGCGAGGCGAAAATTTCTTACGGCCCCCCCCCCCCCCTGGCGTTGGCTCGCCAGCCAAGTCTGTATTATACGCGCGGCGGCTTTTTGCGCCCCCGCGAGGAAAACAAGCGCGAGCCTCCGGCCCTGGCGCGCTTGAGCGTCCGGGGGAGCGCGTTCGTTCCGGAAACGCTGATCCGAAGCACGGGCGATTCGATCCCCGCCCGTGTACTCTCCGGTCGAAATCGCATCGCGGCCCGAGTCCAAGTCCCGCGGAAACCGCCCGCGGCGCTCGCAAGAGTTCCGTTCGACGCGCCAACGATCGCCCCGACGTTTCCCGACTCGCGCGACTCGAGCGCGCAAGTACCCGGCGAGAATCTCGCGTACCGCCGCCCGCGGGAACGCAGCACGGGGAGCATTACTTCCACTTACTTGCCTCCTCCGCGGGCACGCGCGCGCCGAGCAAAGTGTTCCGGGGCGCGCTCGCTCGGCGGGCAGCCTCGTCTAGCTCGAAAAGTTGGCAAGCGCCGGAAGTTACGGCACCGTCGCGGCGCGTCGAAATACACGCGCGCGTCATAATCGCGTCGCCGACGCGGAGCAGCGCTTCCGGGGCGAGCGTTCTCTTTGATGAGGCACGCCCCGCGCGAGCGCCTGCTTTTTCTTTTCCACTCCGGACAGAGTGGGGGCGACCGCGAGGCTCCCTCATCGTCCGAACGGCCCGCGTCGTATCAAATTCGTCCGTGTCCCCCCCGTCCACCCGTCACCGCACGACTGGCTGTTTCTTCTCCTCCAGCCGGGGGAGTCCGGTATATAGAGTCGTTACTCTTTCGCCGGTCATTATATTATTTTAGCCTCGCTGTACACGCGCATTAATCGCGCTCAGCCGAACCCCTTTTAATTTACAACCCGGGAGAAACGAGCTCGAATAAATCATCCCCCCCGCCCTCGTGCCTGTGAATATATACATCTCCGCGAGAGCCGTTACGAATTTCGGAGACAGCGCAGCGAGCGAGAGACGAGACAAAGAGACGCCGGAAAAGAGTTTGTCCCTCCGCGTACCGGAGAGCTGTGGCCCCGAGGAGCCCGACTCTTCGCGGGAGTAGGACGCGCGCGAGAAAATAAGGAGGAAGGTATACGAAAAGAATAGGGGGAGGGGTATAAGATTCAACCGACCGACGATCGACAGGTGCATCGAGTGGCCGACGGGCGGCGTCGTCGAGACCTGGCACTCGTACGTCCCCGAGTCGCGCTGCTGGGGCGACTTGACCTGCAGCGTCCAGTCCTCGGTGCGCGGGTAGTGCGACGCCACGAACCTCTGGTCGGACGTGTAGGTCTCGGTGCCCACCGTCAATAGGTGGATGTCCCGGTGCCTCACCCACGACACCTGCAACCAGACGGGGAAAAAATTATAAACAGCGGATCAATGCATAACAAAGGTGCGGATTATCACGCAAGAGCAATCTTATTATTATTATTATTATTATTATCATTATACTTTTTGATTTATTATTAGTACGAATTAGATGTATCCGTATGCGACGTTCACTTTGATTTTGTTTATTATAATATACAAGGCTTTATCTTTTTGTATTTTTATGATAATTGTTGTTCTCATCGTAAATTCTCTCGTACTACCGATGTTACTATATTTTGTAAATCCTCTGTATTCTACTTTTGGAGCCATACGTGGTTACACCACCTGGCTCAATAAATGCTGCTTAATAATAATAATAATATACGGACACTCTTGGGCTTTCGAGCGAGCGAGCGGAAGACCGACGTGTTCCCCGCAAATATCCAGCTTCCGCAGGGCGAGCGCCGAAAGCGTGCTTCGGACATAATTTCGGGGCTCCCGTGCTCCGGACAACTTTTACCCCGCGCATCATATCGGCCGGTAATTGCAAAGGAGCCGCGCGTGCCGCTCTACTCCGGCTGCTGTCGCGGTATACTGCTGCAGCGGGGCGGCAAATTCCGATTTATCCCGCCGGGCCCTTGCGACTCGCTCGATCGTTGGGATACCTATCGCGGGAAAAATTCGCGTTTCGTGCTCGCGTCGTATGCCCGGGTGCCTGGAAAACGTAGCGGAGAATGCGGGCTCGAGCGGGTGGAAAGCATTGATCGCAGGCGCAGAGACTGAGAGGAAGTTTTGGTAAACGTCGGACGATGCGCGTGGATACAGCCAAAGGGAGGTGAGCTCTGAAATACAATCATCGAGATTCCGTAGGTTGGTACTCATTTCCGTTCCGGGAAGCTTGCGGAGCAGAGGGGAGGAATTTTTTCGCACAAGTATGCCGATATTTAGGAGGCAAGGGGGTAAAAAAAGGCATCGTAGGCAGATATCTGTACTCAGGATTCAGTTCCTCGCGCTCCTTCTCTCGAGCATCCCCCCCCCCCCGCTACCCTGCTGTTTTAAATTGAAAAAAAAATTTTTTTTACCATGGTTTGCAAACAAAAATATACTTCAGGTACATTGCAGCACCCGATACTCCGAGAGCAAACATCCCGCCCGCGTCCTCTGTCGCGTGTACGCAGCGTCGACAGCTCTCGAATTTCGGCTGCAGGAGCATGTGAAAATAACGCGAGCGCGTGAAAGCGCGTCCATTAGTTTTGTAAAAATACGGATTTTCCATACCGGTGCCAACGAAGTGCATTTTTTTTCCCCTGCACAACCAGTGTGTCGAGCAAATATGCATACCGAGCTCTGATGGTGTAGAAATAGGATGTACACTGCCATTAATCCGCGACTACGGGTTGGCCAGTCGTTCCATGCGACGCCTCAAAAAGCGCAACAACCCTCGAGCGAACCACCTTAATTATCCAGCTCAAAGCGCGGAATACTCTTTTCCCCGTGCGCTGCACACGTGTCTTTTTGCTCCTCCGCCCCCAGCAGCTGCCACGATAGCACGCGGGGTATACATGTATTATACAGTACAGAGAGCAGCGGGGGGGAGGCCGTTAGGTCGGTAGTGCTCAGTCAGTACTTACACACGGGCAGGGGGTGGCGCGGGGAACGGCCCAATTATTCTTAATGATTCCCGCACTCCTCCCGTATCAATTATTACTCGGCGAACGGTGCTCGCCCCCCAGAAAGGGAAGGAAGAGCCAGCGCGGGAAACGTGTTTTTCCGACGTTAATTGCCTCCAGAGCTCCGCGGCGCAAGAAAGGGCGTATCGCCTAATCCGATGTAGTTTGTGCTCTCTCCCCCGTCCTCCGCTTCGACTTCGGCTCCCAGTCCTCGAGAGCAGGGGGAGACAGTAGCCGCGCCCCGCGCACCACCGGTGCAATATCGAGCCTCCCTCGCGCGATTGCCCCGCGGCGCTCGAATCCCCGATCGGAGCCCCCGATCGACGAGCCGAGCGGATTCTCCCGCCCCCTCGATTCTTTCGCGCTCTCCAACGAGACGAGCCGCGCGAGGCGCAACTCCCGCGCTTGATTAAAAAATTCCCCGCGATCCGGATCCCCTCGCGCCTCTTTATCCTCGAATTGCGAACGGCAGTCTCTGCTTCGCGGACTTTCGTTGCGCCTAGCGGACTTGTACGGTGTAGCACCGGCGACACAACTGAATTCAGTCTGCCGTGCGTGACGACGGACTTTCCTGGAAGCTGGACAATCAGTTCCGCTCGCGCCACCCGTCGAGCGTCGATGGTCAGCGTGGCAAGAGGAATGCCCAGCGGAGGGCGATGATCGGTGCCGCTTTTGACTTTAACAGGGTGAATTTTTGGAACGATGTCGAAAGACAGGTTAATTGCTTCGAATCGTATAGCCATACGGAGTGGGACGATCCTCGCGATTGCCGCATTCCGAATTGAGACACGCATGTTGATCACCCTGGCTATTCGTCGAAACTAAAAATATTTAGTCATCCGTGCGGTCACCTCCCCGCCCGGGTCGGCAATTTTCAACAGCCGAGTATCCACCGGGGTTAAAATCTCGGCGAGCCTATAGCTCCCTGCTCTGTGATTACAAGGACCGGCGGTGCGCGCAACTCTCGACCGATCGCTCCCCGAGCACAAGTTTCGGACTAGTATAGGCTGTCGTTCCGATACGTCGCCTGCACGCGTACACAGGAATAAACGCCACCCCGGTACAAAATTATTATTTTTATTATTATTAGCATCATCCCTTTCGACCGCGATCATTAGCGCCGGGATCGAGTTTTTCCCCCCTCATCGTCGTGTTTTTCCGCCCCCTATTTTTTCAATAACCCTCCGAAAGAGAATACCCCCGCGAACGGCGCTAATTGCCCATCGATCGGTTTTTTCGTCGCAGCGGCACACAGAGGCGACGCCGGTGAGCTGAAAATATTTAAATCACCTCCGTGCTCGTTTACGGGAAAGAAAAACGAACGGTGCAGTATACATGTACAGGGTGTATACATTATGTTCTCGATACACGAATGTCGGAAGGGGTAAACCCGAGAGCGCTTTTTTTCCCGCGCGCGGCCCTGATTAATCGCTAAACCGACTCGAACGACGCTGCAGCGGGGTAATTGCAGATTACACGGTGCACTTTCGGCGAGAGCCGCTCGAGCAAACGTCATTACAGATGCGCCCCGATCGGTTTCTGCCCCAGTTTGCCCAACGCGGATGGCACCACTGCTGATACTGTGCACCGGAGCGGGGGGGGGGGGGGCTCGCCGGTCCTGATATTGGCCGGTCTTTTGTGTGCGGATACTTTGGGGCGGGGAGCGGGGAACGAGCGAAACATTCGGCGGAACTCCGATCCTGCTTTTCGCCGCGCTTGTTTTTTCGCTCGCGCGGGCGTCGAATCGAAATTAATAGCACCTCCTCTCCGATGGGGACGCATTGAATATTTAACGAGCGAATGAATTACGCGCTCGTTGCGCGCGGGAGTTAATTTCGACGCGCCAAAAGCACTACGGCGAATCGTAGCTCGCGCCCCCGATGGGGCGCTTATTTTTCATTTCTCGCTCGCGCGCTTCGTCCGCTAATTAGCGACGCTTTTAATGTCGCGCGCGGTGATGAGTTGAGGGAAAAATCGGGTGATGATGTTTCTGCGAGTCCCGATCGTATGGCTGACGTAACGCTGCTTGTACTACTTGAAGATCGAATGCTTATTCTATCATTTCTCCCCCGCTCGCGTCGTCTGCTAATTAGTTACGTCGTAATTTTGTTCGCTTAGGGCTTCTGTTTTTATAACAAGGTGAGCAAAAATCTAGCGATGCGAGTCTCGATCACACAACCTCTACCTCTACCTTCAACGTATGTCTGACCGAACTCGCGCTGCACTACTTAACGATGAAACTTATTTTATACTTCTCGGTTGCTCGCGTCTTCTGCTAACTGAATCTCATGCGTGGTAATTCTTCTTTCGGTATCAACATCATTTTACGTGTACAATAACGCATGGCTGACCAATCTTGCTTTGTACTACTTAGAAAACGAACCTTTTTCAAATTCTCGCTCTCACCTACGTCGTGTTTCAATTAGCGACGGTTCTTTGATCGTGCACGGTTGTTCCGTTTGACATAAGCTGAGAAAAAAAACCATTTCTGCAAGTCTCAATAATATAACTCTTACCAAAAACGTACGGCTGACCAAACTCGAGTTGTACTACTTAAGGATAAAAATTATTTTATACTGCTCGTTTGCTCGCGTCTTTTGTTTATAACTAAATATCGTGCGTGGTAATTCTTCTTTCCGTATGAACATCTTTTTACTCTATCCATCCCGTATGGCTGACCAAGCTCACATTGTACTACTTAGAAATCGAACTTCTTTTTGAAATTCTTGCATCTCGCATAATCGGTCAATTAGCGACGGTCCTAACGTTGTGCATGGTTATTTTTTTTTTTTTTTCATAATCTGAGAACCAAATTATTTCTGCGAGCATATACCAAAGAAGTACGGCTGACCAATCTCGCTTTGTACTACTTAAGAATGTAACTTTTTCTGTACTTCTCAGCTGCTTGCGTCTTCTGCTTACTAAATATCATGCGAGGTTATTCTTCTTTCAGAAGTAACATCATGTAACGCATTCTATAACTGTATGGCTGACCAATCTCGCTGTGTACAACTTAACAATGAAATTTATCTTATACTTCTCGGCTTCTCACGTGTTCTGCTCATTAGTCACGGTCGTAATTTTGTTTGCACAGAGGTTCTCACAGAGGTTTTCACAGAGGTTTTTTTCATGATAAGTTGAGATAAAAATCGAGTGATGCTGTTTGTTTGAGTCTCTATCACATTACTCGACCTTCTGCTAACTGAATCTCAATCGTGGTAATTCTTCTTTCAGAAGTAACATGATTTAACACATTATATAACGCATGGATGACCAAAATTACATTGTACTACTTAGAAATCGAATCTTGTCAAATTCTCGCTCGCACCCGCGTCGTGTTTCAATTAGCGACGGTTCCTTGATCATGCACGATTGTTCCGTTTGACATAAGCTGAGAAAAAAAACCATTTCTGCAAGTCTCAATAATATAACTCTTACCAAAAACGTACGACTGACAAAACTCGAGTTGTACTTCTTAAACGCCGAACCTTTCACGTATACGTTGGGATCGCCACTAAATTCAGAGCAGTTAACCATTCTCGTTGTTTACGGCGACAACCCGCAGGCCGAGAAAAGTGATAAACTGACACGCCGAGATACAACAACGGCAACGAGCGCGCTACGACAGCGGGAAAATAAAATCACAAACGAGCGTTAAAATTTTATCACCCGACAATTCAGTATCGATACCCGGAGGCCCGCCCGAACCGAAAGAAACAACGGCGCACAGCTGACCAGTCGTCGTCGTCAGCGCAGGCCGACGACGATCTGACCGAGTTTTCCACGCGCGCCCACGCGGGGGCGTAAAAAAAAGCCCGTTTCCCCTGCCAATTGCAAGATACGCGGCGTTAAAGCGCGCCCGTGAACACCATAAACCGATACATGCCTCGCGATCTACCACGCGCTCGTAGATGGTCGTTAAAGAAAAAGAAGACGGGAGGAATAGGGTGGAAGGAGCGTACAATAATAAGAAACAGCCGAGAGTAACACGTCACAATTTACACCTCGGCAACTTTTCCAGCCTTGCCGTGGAGAAGGTGCCCCCCACCCACTGCACACGTAGGGAAGCTTATCGCATAATCCATCCCGCCAGCGCCGCGCGAGGCTAATTCGTCACGGCGAATACCGCTGCCGTCAGCCGCAGGGCGGCGCTCGGCAGGGGTAAAAAATAGCCGAGCGAGCGAGCCCTCCCCTCCGCCGCGGCCCGAAGATTACTACGAGGAAAACGAGCGGGCTTTCGTTCGCCGCAAAATCCAGGGTACTATACATACGGCCGGGCGGTGTTCAGCTTCCGATTTGAAAAATTACTCGGGCGAACAAAAGACGCCGGCGCACCGCTGTTAGGTGCCCCCAGGAACGACGCGCTTTTCCTCTCCCCCGTGCGCTCGCGAGCATATTACAGGTACCCAGAGTCCTCGAAACAACGCAGTGGTATTAAAGTGTGGAGCCTTTTCGTGTAATTGCACGCGGCGACGGCTGCGCTGATGAGCATAATTTTCGTAAACGAGCGCTAGTCTGACCCCCTAGCTCGGAGTGGAGTAGCTCCTGTAAGTATATAGTCGACGTGTGCGCTCGCACGAGTGTATAAGTATTCGGTGGTTGATAAAACTACCCGAGCGCCAACGTGCTTCCGCATCAGTGCGTGTACCCTTTAGAGGGCGTTGAATTACCCGAGTCGGGTTATCCAAGTTACTCCCGAGTCCCGAGTCTCCGGATTACTATTTTACACGGTACGCGAGTAGTTGTGTGCGGGCGTGCAGGTTCCGTGAACGAGGGGTCCGACGAGGTTTTTCATTTACGTCGCTTTAACGTCACGGTATATACACGGTACGTCGGCTGCAGTACGCAGCCACTTAACAGGATTAAATATTGAGTACGAGATCTCGAGGAGCGCAGTCCCGCCCCTGGATGGTCTTTTACGACAAGTTGATGATTAACATCCCGGGACGCGAGGAAGTGATTTTCGGGACTTTGCCCCCTGATGCTCGGAGTCGACGAGTTCGAGCTTCTGCGCGTGTACAATATCGTGTGGCTCGCCTTCTCCCATACGTAGTCGATCCATAAACAGTGGGCGGCCACTCAGGATACAGCTCTGACGACAGAGCCGGTACGGATAAAACGCGGACGATGAGTCGAAGGGCGCCGATGAAATTATTCGCGTGCACAAACGCATAGGCCGTACGTATCAGCGCCGTGACGCAGATCCAACGGATTCTGCCTTGTACGGAATGACGAAGGGGCGGGGCCGGCGACCGCCGCATACGTTTCGCTCGAAATATCATTTTCGCCGGCTTCGACGTCCAATTAATATTTCATCTTCGCGCGCCGAAACACCCTCGCGCCTCCACCACCTCCTCCTCCTCCGCTGTCCGCCCCACTCCCACCCTTCATCACGACCCCCACCCTCGTTCCGCGCGCCCCGGGGCTGGCACTAGCCTTCATCGCTCTCGTGATTGATTAACGCTTTCCGAGTTAACGGACGTTGCGTATACGCGGCGTACGCGCGTATGGCCTGTAGAGCCGGCTGCTGCTGCTGCTGCTGCTGCTGCTGACCTGCGTCATTGTGCCGATCGCTGTGCTGTATTACCGCCCCACCTCCCTTGTTCTCCGGCAAAGCGGCAGTGGACGGAGGGAAATCGAAGTGGCGACCGCAGGTGCGGTTTTTTCGCGCAAAGGGGTCACGGTGGGTCGGGCGCACGTATGACATGTATACGTGGTACCTAGCCGGGTCCTTTTTTGTCACGCGGGTTAGCGAGGAAGAAATCTCGGGAGTGCGATTATAGTTTATGGTAGCTACTGGCTGGGCTGATAGAGAGATGGATAAGTAGATGCACGTTTATTTTACAATAATGCGAGAGAGGGCGATTATTACGGAACGACCTCGTCTCTGGCGTGCTCTGGTGGCGATCGTAGAATTTTCGGGGGAATGAGAGAATAGATCGGCGGATAGAGTTGCACGCGGTAATGTATAGTAGATTGGGCCGAATTTCGGGCGGTATTTTTCTCCTCTTGTGCAATCGAAAGCTTGTATTTCGAGTGAGAATACGATACATCCGAAGCTGAATCGGAAAGTGTTCAGTTTCACTAGTTGGATTAGGGTATAATTTACGTGATATGATTTTATCGCGCACTCGTCGTATATTTTTGTAAATGTTGCTTCGTCGAAAAAAAATTCGATTTCAAAAATAAGTAAAAATGTATAACTATTGATGTTTTGATGCTTACCAAATTTAAACCATCTACATCCAAACGAATTCGAATCGGCCACTTTAAAACATTCACGTGATCGATCTGAAGCCATAAAATCTCGAACAGTGAGGCTCTATCACGGGACTCATCAATCTTCTGGAAAGGGATCCAGCTTTGGATGTATTTTATATCAACCACAGAATGCAGGCTTTGGAAAAGGTTACAAAAGATAAAATACCACTCGAATCGTGGGCCACCCTCATATACATACAGGCTAAAGCTGATCTGTCTTGTTTTTTTTTTCACGCACAAAGATGAAAAACATTTTACGGGAAAATAATGTATCAAAAGCTTTTACGGGGGGCAACGTTTCATTCAGTGCGTGGTGTTTTTCATCGAGTATTCGAAATACCATATCGGATGACGCATCAGCGTACACAAGGGCATAAAAAAAGAGAGCAGAAAATCCGCGGTAAAATGGGATGAGAGAGAGAGAGAGGAGTTGGATCTATTTCGCAGCAGCGAACGTTCCACCGGACACGAATATACGTATAGATGTAAACGTAATGAATTTACGAGATCTCTTAATCCCCACGGGATTTGCCGCCGAGCTCGGGACGAAAAAATTTCGAGATTCGAGTTTACATAATCATTTAAGCTTAATTAAACTCGCTGCGAGATTTTTCTTCCTCCCCGAGCAGTCGGGGAACGGGGCTAACGAGAAGAAGAAGATATTTTATCTCAACAACTGGAAATTTACAGCGCCGTTAGGAGTCTATTTGTTTTTTTCCCCCACCTTCCTCTTCTCCTTCGAAGCGAGTCGTGTAATTTTTTTTCCCCACCCCCCCGAGCAGTTGTACTACACTCGCGAGCTTTCGCCATTAATCTCCGGCTGCCCGACCGAACGCGTCATACAGCACCACCGCTGATCCGTACACGTAGTAGCCACCCAGCCACCCCTCCCTTCGCTAAATCGGAAACTCGCGGAAACTCGTACCAACAAAAGGAAAACACATCGCGCGGCCGACTTTTCCATTGTGCCGCGCGTATAATGTATACAGTTGGTACGGACATCTCGATGGAAGCGGACAGCCAGCAACGGCGCAGGGAAAATGACGAGTCGGGAACGGAAGACGTTGTTTGATACGCGGGCAAACGAGGGGTCGAATGACGAGAGTACGGAGAGAGGGAAAAGAAGAAACCCGAGCGAATCCTTGGCTCACCGTGCGATCTCCCAAATTGTGCACGCGGCAGTTCAGCTGGGCCGTCGTGCCGACCAGGGCCGTGACGTTCTGCGAGGCCGATGGGTCGAAGTACGGGCCCCGGTCGAGGGTCTGCTGGTGCTCCAGGTGCTGCTCCTCGTCGTCGCTCCGGCAACGCGCCGAGCCTGAAACAGAAATACGCACGGCAGTCGTGTACTTTGGGCCGTATATATATATATATATACACACACCACAGGACGGACGCGGTGAATTTAATTTCGGCTGTACGCCTATGACGCTGCACAAAGCGTACACCGAGAGCGTGGGTCGGGTATGCGTTGTATGATCACCATCCCCATCGGTCGGTCGAGAGGTGGCTAAAGGAGGCTGTGCGTTGATCGAACAACACCAGACGCGCGCCGATCAGCCTTCGACCGAGCTCCGCGCGCGCGAATCAAACGCGCCGTCGCTCGGGGGTACGGGAAAGACTTCCGTTCTCATGCTCGGTCGTACAGAGCGTTTTGATGTATTCGGACGGATTTTTCAATTCAGGTAAGACGGGGGAGGGGGGGGGGGGGCTGCCAGCCTGGCGAGCCCTGCTCCTTTTATCCGTGCGTCCCGACTGTGGAGGAATTTGAAGTGCTCGCGGAGTATATGCAACGCGCGGCGCACCGTCATCGATCTTTTTATGGCTCGCGACGCTGCATTGCGGATGAAAGCGGGAGGATGCAGTGCAGCGGCGGTTCGAGCAACGCTGAGCTACTTTTTCGTTGGCTGTGTACTCTTCGTTGCGTGTACGATCGCGAGGCCCGTCAAAGTTTGGAGTGCGCGAATCGGGGGTTTTTGTTTTTGTTTTGGTGTTATCGTACGCACGAGCGATGGATGAGAATTGTGATTTTGAAAAAACCGCTCGCGCAAATCAAAGAGAGTACGAACGATGGAATTACAAGTGCCGTTGGACCGTTTGGACGTTATTGCGCGGTTCGGCGGAGGGCCCTCGATTGGCCCGTATCCTCTTTCGGGTGTTCGCAAATAACAAAAAAAACGCTGTCGCGGTTATTGCGCTCGAAACCGTGGGCTTGCAAGTTTCGGAAAAAAAATCCGATCGCTCGTCTCGCGTGTCGCAAAAAAAAAAAAAAAAAAGGCCTTTATCACCCCACCCCGCCCATATGGCGCGGAAAAAAAAACCCCCCTAGGAGGACCCCGCCCGCCCAGGACTCCACCGAACTACCGTCCGAACAAACATTCCGAAACTGTGTGCGGAATTCATCAAATCCCATCGGCTGATTCAAACTGTTAACCTACGCTCTGTATCCAGTTTCCCCCCAAGTTCCTGGCACGTTTGCTCCCATCCAGCAGTTTCTGATAAAATTCCGACAATTCGATTGCCACAGTCAAAGAAACACACAAAAGTCCTCAACAGCCAGAAATAGAGGCAGCAGCTCGGCTAACTGGGGGGAGGGGGGAGGGGGGTGGGGCTGTTAAAATTTAACGCACCGGCAGCTCCTCTCCCGACGAGCCGTCGCGCACTCGGCCGAAACGGAACGCCACTCTCCCGCTCAATCTTTCAGGAGCTCCTCGGCGCGCCGCTCAATTTCCCGGGCGTTTCTTATCCTCGGCAGGAATCAACAAGTAAACTACTGCCCCGAAGCATCCGGAAGGCGTCGTCGTCGCAGACGGGGACGTTAAATCAAGGGGCAATAACGCCCCGTCGAACGGTCCCAGCTCGCGAGGAGATGATTACGTGGCGTATTGTATATACGTGTGAGGTATTGAATTTGCGTCGGGCGAATGTTTCTCCGCGTCGCTGGTTTTTACAGACGCCTGCTCCACATTCCCCGTCACGTTTTCTCGCGAGTCGCGCGAGGGCCCCCGATATACGCGCGCCCTTTGACTCGGTCCTGGATGTCGAGAAGTAAAGAGGTGGGGGGGGATCGCTGAATTGGCCTCGGTGCTGGAGCGACTCCGGGCGAAATCGGTCGGAAAAAAAATGTAAAACGTGCCGGGACTGCTACCACCACACCACGTATACATCCCCCGCACACTGCGCCGGACGGCCCCCTTCCACCATGAATTACAGCCGTTGTCACCTGGTGGGAGGGGCAGGGGGTGTATGCGTAAACAGGGTCCCCCCCCCCCCAAGCCCCCTTAAATCACGCGGCTAATGTCCCGCGCGCGTCAGAGACCGGAGCGAGGAAAGCCGCCCAGCAGCGTAAGCCCTTACCCCCCCCGTACGCGGCTCCGAATCCCTCCGGGGAGCGCTGCTGTCTCTAATACCCCGAGAAAACGCCGGCACGTATACAACAAAACGGCCCGGGGATACCCCGCGCGCGGACAGACACACCAGCGCGTTATTTTATTCTCCCCCCCCAACGCGCTTTCCATTGCCGTGCGGTGCACGCTCGCGCGGGGCAGAAACTGCCGGCACGGATTACTTTTGATGATTTAGAACGGCCGGCTGCCAGGGGCATATACGCGCGCCCGTACGTATGCCGCGTGCCGTCGTCGTCGT
>JAPYYV010014798.1:0-24647 GCA_030522625.1 Copidosoma aretas
ATCGAGTAAACAATCGTTTTTAACGTATTTTTTTCTCCTCTTTCGAATAGTGCAAGCCGTTTGTCGATCTGACTTATCGTTCGCGAGATATGAGCGTTTATATGAAAATTTTGCAAAAAAACGCGATTTTCGCAATGACGCTGGTATTGTACGAGTTTTTTAATATTTTTCCCGTTATCAGCGACCTCAAAAACATATTATATTAAGTTTTCACCTTCATATTTTCAATGTAGGCTCCAGACTACGTCTCCTGGACTATTGAAAAGATTTTCACTGGAGATAAATTTTAGGTTTATGGTAATGATCTTGAAACGAAACAACGATCGTCACAGTGAAAGCTTTTGTTCGGGCCATAGCCAATAAAAGCACGTAAAAGACAAAGCAATGTCAGGTCAATGTCAATAATTTTCTAAACTATGCGAGTGCAGTATACAACAAATATGCTCTGAGTGGTCAGACGATCAACGAAGAATAACCAAATAAGGTTAAAAGTTAATTTTTTTTTCTATTTATGAGATTTTAACTTAGTTTATTCTCGAAGGGCGTGGGTGGGTTTGACGGGAGACTTCCCTTCCAAAATAGAATATTAAATGTAAACAACATAAGCTGACACCTTATTAGAAACTTTCTTCGAAAGAGTGATAAAACTTTCTTTGAAATCCATTCATACAGATAAGTTATGCAATGTGTATGTTAAAATTCAATTAATGATGTGGTTGCTAATACATATGTACTATTACAGCTTTGCCTCCATACGCTTTATGCACGCCAACCCCCTAAAATCATACAATTATTATTGATAAGGACTTTCATGAAATACCGAATAATTTCCTACATGCTGTGTTGGATTTGTATACTCCTAGTTTGAAACTTATGTAATTAGAAAATTAAATCATACATCACAATTACATTGAATGACTACATAATTTAATTCGATTCTTGCATCATTGATTTGTGCTGTATTTTAGGAACATAGCTGTTTGTTTTTGCTGTTCAAAGTATAATTCAAGCATAATTTTTATTATTAAAAGTTTTTAATCTTTTACCTGCCTTTGCACCTCCAATTTTTATGATTAGTTGTTGCTTTTTCATAAAGGAAGTTTTGTATTGGTGAAAAATTAGATCTTTCCAAAAATATGTCAAAAATAATTTTTTAAGTTTTTAGAATAAAATTACGTTATTTATAAACAGCGTATGTATGTGTGTGTGTGTGTGTGTGTGTGTGTGTGTGTGTGTGTGTGTGTGTGTGTGTGTGTGTGTGTGTGTGTGTGTGTGTGTGTGTGTGTGCGCGAGCGTGCCCATCTCAATGATTTCAGGGCTTAAAATGTTTGTTTATGTATCCTCATAGCAGCTTAGAACAAAAATGCAAGTTTTACATCTTATTATAAATTAATAATTTTTCCGCTATTTTTGTCGTGAAAAATGCAAATTTGATTTTATAAGCAGTTTTATCTTATAGAGGATTAAAATAACTTTGTTTTCTATTTTGTTAATCTTTTAGTATTAGTTTATGTTTACTATACCTTAGTATTTTTATCTTTAGGCCTCTTTTACTTTTATTATATAGATCATTCCTCTTTTCTAAATAACATTGTACATATACATCGTGAAATATTATAGGATTATTATCCATATTTTAGTCGAATGATTAATTATTTGTTTTAAATTTAATGAGTATGTTTTTGAGTTACTACCTTAAGTACCTTGTAACTACATAGTTACAAACATAATTCGCAATATAGTATGCCAAATGTAACTGTCATATCACGATGTTTGTCATAGTGAGAAAAAAAAATTTCTTTAATCTGCTTTCTTAGAATAAACTTGCATAATCTCGCTCCATCAAATCTATTACGGAACTAGACTTTGCACGTTTCTAATAATCAGCATTTAAGTATTTATAGAGGAGCTTTTTAAATTTAATTGCCAGGACTGTATCCTAATTCTATTTCTTTTTACGTGAAGACTGTGCCTTACTACCTTATCTATATTACATTGTTCTACATCCACCTGTGTGTCCCTATGTTCATCCTTTAAATTATTATTTTCTTGGCATGAGTATCGATGTACCAAAAAATATCCGTTAATTTCTGCTTTTTAATTTTGTAGCTGTGTATCGAATTCCCTTAATACTTCGTATTCATATTGAACACCTTACTCATTTCTCTTCTGTCTTGAAGAAGTATGAATTAATACATGAAACAATAAAGCAACAAGACTCGAGCTTTGTTTTTAGAAGCATAATTTATTTAACTAGATACCACGGTACGATGTTTCATCGCATAAAACGACCTTATCAGATATTGTAAACATGAATACTACAATAGTACAATGGTAGGCAACAATCAACATAAATGAACAAAAAACCAAATACTCTCCGCATGATCGCTAGAAATGCACCGCGGTGCACTTCATTACATCGCAATGATAGAGCAACTAAATGATTACATATTAACAATTATTCTTAAAAAAAAAAAACATAAGATTGTTAATATGTAATCGCTTATTTGCGCCAACATAGTAAAGTGATTAGGTGCACAGCGGCGCACTTTGAACGATCATGCGGTATCTATTTGGTTTTTCGTTCCACTTAAGTCGGTTGTTGGCTATGCGTATACTATTCTAATTCTTATGTTAACAGTATCTAATAAAGTCGTTTTATACAATGAACCGTCATACTGTGTTATCTACATAAATAAATACCCTGCTTCTAAAAACCAAGCTTGAGTCTTGTAGTTTCATTTATCACATCTTTATATTCAAGTACAATGTTTTTTTCCTTAACATCAAACTTTTTCTGACTTTCTCAATATTTTATAATTTTTTCAATTTTCCTAGTATTTTATGTTTTTCAATATCTTAGGATATTTGAGCTCGCATGGCTTTGCTTATTTATACGTCTTTTTAAGGTAAAAGAGTAGACAATCAGAAATTATTCAGATATTAATATTAAAATGTTCAAGAGTTATTGATTATAACATAATCGTATTATTTATTGTATAGTGTATAAATATCTCTATCGACTTCTTAAATCACTACATTTATGGCCAATATTTTACATTCTTAAATAACAGGAAAATTTTCGGTCTGCAGGTAAAAAATTTTAAAATTGTTTAAACCGTAAATAGAGGGATGCAAACTTAGATAATCAGAGATATATGTTGAATAATATTTTTAAATGCTACAAATTTAACCATTAATAACGCGAGATAAAGAACTTAGACTGAATATGGAATATGAAAGGAGAAAAACCGATTAAATGCATGTATAAAATTATTTAAATATCAATTCACACTGATACATTATACAAAAATTTGTTTGCTAAAAATTATAAATCTATAAGTGCATTTGACCAATAGCAATAGCGATCCAGACAACTTATTTGAGATTGCGCAACAGTTACATAACCTCAAATCACTGACTTGTATGCATATGTTTATATTGAATCGAATAACTATTTGCGCCATGTCTGCTAAGTTTGCTTATGACCACCACTGTTAAGCAACCACTTAAAATGAGCGGTTCTGAATGGTTATAGGAAGGTAAAATAGTAATATTATCAAATAATTTATAAGTAACTGTATCAAGAACTTTTCTATAGTATAAAACAAAAACTATTCATAGAGAAAAGAAATTACTCAATTTAAGAAAAATTTACGTAGAATAATAATATATATATTCATCTATAAGTCAGAGTAAAAATGTTGTAATAAAATTTGTTAAGTGAAATATGATTTTTGTATGTTCTTATCTACTTATATTTAAGGGAGTTCTCTCCCAATATCAAAATGATTAGATTTTGATGAAACTTTACAAATACATTATTTAATATCGTAAAAAATAACTGGTAATGTTTTAGACCGATTCAGAACCTGTGAGCTGAGATGTGATCATATCTTTTAACACGTCCTCTTATGGGAATTCATGAGATCGTACCGAGCCTCATACTTTTCTATTTTTTCAATGGTACTTCTAAAGATAAGATTTTAAAATAATTGAAGTATTTTATTCAATTATTGCTCAAGAATTTGAGTGTATTTTTTTTATAGTGGTTCAGAACTTCTTAAACAATTATATATTGATATTGTAAGTTATAAGTAATAGCAGTAAATATTTTCCCACTCACGAACATGTGGCAACGTTGCGTTAGGTTAGAACATCTGAAGTAACTGAAGTCATGATGCCCGCCCCAGTTGCTTGTCTGCTTCACAAGCGCAACGCTGCCATATTTAACATACATGAAAAGATTCATGTTCTCCGTCTCTTTCTAAGATCCAATGCCTAGCATAAATTAACTTTTAAGCAAATGGACGTGTTGGGTGCCCTGGAGAAACGCAGATCATAACCAAGAAGTGAGAAACGTCGCAAGCTGCAGCTATTTTCTATCTTCGGAGCTACTCATACAGAAAAAAAACTTCTTAACAAACGAAAGAACTTGGGCATATGTGAGTAGGTACGTGAATCGCTGCAATAAAAAAATAATAATGATTACGAATGATTATGGTTGGCCGCTGGGCTGCGGAGGAGCAGCCTCACCTAACCTAAACTAAGACGAAAATAATCCAAAATATGCGGGGGCTACGGGGACGGGCATACTTTTACGTCTATATACATGTTGATGAAGATTCATACAAATAGACTATTAAATCATACACTGCAAGAGTAAATTGGTAAATATTAAGGGTAGAATTTGAAAATTTTGGGATATTCACATTTTTACATTGGGAAATCAGGCAAGAAGAATAATTTTAAATGTTTACGATTTTGAAATCAGTCAAGAAAGCAAGTTACTTTTTCAAAATAGTAGTGTCTAAAAATTGCAATTTTAAATTTAGTAAAGCCACTTAAGTACACGTTTCGTCTTTATAGAATAGTACAAAAGCAACTTACATTTTTAAAATAAGTGAATATCCTGATTTTCAAATCTCACTGAAAAATTACTCATTCGAAAAGTAAGAATCAATATGTATTCAGTAATTTTGATGGTTTGATGGACGACTTGTTATATATCCTCTTGTACATAGCTAGTGTGTCAGTGTGTGTGTGCCGAAAGTGTACGTCCTTACTTTGATCACCAGTAATCTCAGCAAGATTCATTTGGGCTTCCCGGAAGAGAAAATAGCTATGTCTTCTCTCCCAGATGTACGAATATACATGTATATTTTTTCCACATAGTTACAACAATACACAAGTGATTTATGCCTTGTAAACGGTGGAGGTTATGTGCGCATGTCTTTCAAGAAAACAATCGGAACCCACTTATGTATAGCACACGAAACAAAATGCTTTTTCCCTCTATACGCATTGACCTGGACCTCTAAACGTGCGTTGCAAGTCAACATGGATCTTATATACCATGCATGATAGACACACACACACATTTGATCTGGACCAGGACTTTCTTTGATGTCTATGCATGCGTCTTAGTAAATCCTCTAGGTCATAGCGTATATCTGGTGACACAGCTAAACGAGTAAATTTAAGCTGGTCCCGCTAATCCAAAGGCCTCTCTAAATCTGTGTGACCTGTATCACTAAGGTTACATATGTACTATGAGTGTTATGATAAAGTGCTTATCCCAAAATTATTTTTAAATTAGTAGAAATTATTTTTTTAAATTATTTTGAAAAGTCAAGTGTCCAATACATTGTCTGAAAAATACATAATATTCGAGATAAAATTATTTTAAAAGCTTGGGCTGGCACAAAGAGACATAAAAAAAGTTATAAATCTTTTATCGTGTTTTTTCGCATTTCCGTATATACGTGAATACGGGAAACTGTATTTTTCGGGCCTGGCGGCCTAACTAGCCCTTAAAAACATATAGATAGAGTAGGTGTGTGTCATGGAAGCATATTCCATTTGTTTTTTGGCTGGCACAAAGAGACATAAAAAAGTTATAAATCTTTTATCGAGTTTTTTCGCATTTCCGTATATACGCGAATACGGAAAACTCTGTATTTTTCGGGCCTGGCAGCCTTTGCCGCACTAGAAAACGTATGGTGCTATTCGTCCCTGGTGAGGCTACTTGACGGTGAGGCTAGTTTCAGCTTCATGCGATTTTGGTAATGCTCAATCAATTCACGAATTTTAGAGGCAACTTAACGATTTTCTTTTTCGGTATTAAGTGCTTTGCTAACTGCCAGCAGAATATAAATTAGTTGTAAAAAAATATTATTATATATAATTTTCTATTTTTGTAAAGGGCTAATCCGCCCGCTGATTTTTTCTAAATAAATAGATAAATAAAATTCATGCTTTGAATGTATGCCTTGTACGGAAGACAAGCGTTTTTGGTACTATTGCAAATTTTAATTGAGAAAATTTCCATCCATGATACAAAACAGATAACCTTAAACCGGTAGTATCGAAATATTTTTACAATTAGATTATGTTGCTAAACACAGGATAGCGTGGATGCGAAATAATAAACGTTACAGAACTATTGGAATAAGTAGTTTATTATTTTGTAAGATACATGGAGTCTCGTTACCCGTGCTAGCTTTACAGCACCGAGACTAGAGCTCAACTAACTTCAACTCAGTGCGCATATGGCCTAGTAGCCTTCTGGCTGCACAGTACATGTATATACGTGCCATATGCCTGTACATATTGACGATCATATACTCGGCACAGTTTCATCAGATTCTTCTTGCTTGTTACTCGAATACGCGATTTTAAAGGTTAGGTTAATTAGTGCAAATTCACTACCCGAAGTGTTAATGCTTTATTTCTGATTCAAACTTTAGTTTAAAATGACTACACGGGTAAAATTTATAAATTAAAAGCAAGCGGACCTGAAAGGGCTTATAACTAGTTTAGAAAAAAAAATCGGGGACGAACAAGCTAATCCTGCAGTTCCATCTGAGCCTGCTACCGTACCACAGTGGGGCTAATTTCAAAAAACCTGGCCAAACGTCCCAAAAATGAAAGTCTAAAATAGGCATTTTTCTACTTACTATTGGTCATAGTAGACCCTAGGGAGGCAGAATCCAACCATAGTAAAGCACTGAAATCAACTTCTGTTGTACAGACAACAATGTGAAAGTAGCATTCGAGCGATCATCTGTGTAGTTACGGCAGAATAAAAAAAATCTGTTTGAAAGAAGAACAGTTTTTACAAAACATCATCTATTCCCTTGGAACAAAATGAATTTAGAAGCTATTGGTAAGTAAACTATGACAGTTACTTGTAAAATTGCATAAATTTAAATATAAACTTACAGGTTATGAAGTTATACGCATGTTTTTTCGTCTAACAGTTCCCAATAATAAATTTTGCAAAGGGAAAACAAAAAAGGAACACATGATAACGCCTTTAAATTAATAAAAAACTTTAGTTTAATAGTTGACAAATCAAATATCTAAAATCCAGCTGCCCCTAGCTGCCCCCTTTCTTTAAATTAAATTTCTAGTGCAAACACTTGTTTAGGGCGTAAATAGCCCCTTTTCATGTTGAACACAAATACATAGGCAATTACGGCTTTGCATCTCGTTCCCTACATACCAACGTCTCTCGATGAACAATATATCTGATATCTTCTAGCTGCCTCCTTTTTCTCTCTTGTACGCTTTCTTCTTCTTTTTTATCCCCTCTACCTGGCCTTCATTCTGAACTCCTAACGCATACATCGCTCTATCTTGCTTGCTCATTCTCTCTTCATGCTTTATGTTTATGATAGATCTTGTTCACTCTTTCCCCGTCATTTTTTCTCGTTCTTTCGTTCTATGCTGTATTAAATTACAAATATTATTTACGCTGTCCCTTATCATATCTCCATACAGAGTCTGCTGCGGTTTTTCAAACAATCGAACAACAGATGCTGTCAAAACTAAAATGCCCACAATTTACTCTGACAAAAATAGTAAACTTTTATTGAAATCGTTGATGTCTAGGATGAGAGATAAGTGACAGTAAAACAAACGATTCGAAAACCATTTTTTAAGAAAACAATAAAACATGGTTGTAGGTATTTATTAGGAAAAGAATTTTATAATTAAGTCAATGTTCGCTTGATGTTATAAGTCCAAATAATAATTTTTAGTTTTTCGCAGACATGACATTCGTGCTTCTTTGTAAAGAGAAGCAGAAAAATACTACTGAACAAGAATCTGACGCAAGCACATCAAAGACACCTGCATCTCTTGGTCGATCACAATGTGACTTTGAAAAAAGTTCAGAAAGATCGAAACGTCGAAAAGTTAAAAATCTGCAAGTGAATACTTCGACGGAAGAGTTTGTGTATGCAACGCACATAAATTTGCGAAAAGAAGGTAAAATAGATACTGCTCATATAGTAAAAAATACAAATCTTGGGAGTCCTAGTAAGGCGACGAAATATCGGCAGTCCATTAAATTAATGGATGTTGAGCATAATAACTTGACTCCCACTGAATCAGTGTCTGTGGACATTGAATTAAAGTTTTGAAAAAATAAGTATCAGCAGTTGAGAAATATATGCTTACCTCGATCTTGTCAAATGTTTCCATCGGTCAAGAATTTAAAAAAAGCTCTCACAGCCTCCCGCATCAATCCAACTCTCAGTGAAAATTTGATGAAAAGTAAGGTGAAAAAGTTGTTGATAAGTGTGACTTACACGCCCCCCTCAGCACCTCATACCGCTCGAATCGTTTCAGATTGCCCTCCTCTCCCGATTTCCCCACAGCCCCTCTCACAACCCAACCAAAATGAGCGTAAATTTTTTTTTTCCTCCGTGTTTAAAACTCGCCCCGCCCCCCCCCCCCCTCCCGCGTTGTCACTCGACCGCCAAAGTCCCCTCCGCGCCACATTTTTTCATCTTTCCAAAATAAGCTTAATTTTTTTAACCGATGTCTTAGGTATTCACAACACTCCTTTTTAGCTCTTCCATGTTTCGCAATCCTTTCGAGAGGAAGCAGAAGACTTGAAGGAGCCGCCGAAGCCCTATGACCCCCCCCCCCCCCCCCCCCCCCCCCCACCCCCCCCCCCCCCTCCCCCTAATGCATCCTAAGCTTTCCTCTCATGACCCTTAACAGCATCCATAGAATTACTAATCCTTCAGAGCAAAGCTAAAGTATTTCGAAGACGCGAAAAAGGCTTCACAGCCACTAAAAATTTTTTAGCAATAAATGCAGAAAATAAAACCTAGTTTATTTTATCGGGTTATAAGTCAAAATAATTCAAGAAATGAAGAAAGATGTCAAAATATTTTGAGATAGCGGCAAGATGCAGAGAGGTTCTTTATGCGAGGATCAAGGAATAATATAAAAATATACAAGACGGATACGTACTACTTCAAAACGTAGGAGAATACGTTTTTCGGAAACTTCTATGGCCCTAGTGCAGAGGGTGAAATATATGCGGAATGTGTGAACTTTTCAAACAAAGCCAGGGAGGTTACAGTACCGATGGTTGACCTTATAGAGTGCGACACAGCAAAAGAAATAAAAAAGGTAGATGACGTGGGGGACGGCGCCAGGAAAAAAGTGCATTTGTTGGCTTGCTTAAATAAAACGAATACAACGAAAAAGTAGGGAAAAGACGGTACAAGCTTAAATACAAGAGTGTTCATAAGGAGAATGAAATCGACACATATGCAGAAAAAAAAGGTGATTTTAAAAATATTGAGCAAGGTTTAAGAAAATAATGACGTTGGTGGGTACTGAGAGCTGTAACGAAGAAGAACTACAGCACGTAAGAAGGTTGATAGCAGTTAATCCGTTTGTGTTTGGTTTGGATGGGGAGCCGTTAAAAACAACGAATTTAATGGAACACAAAATTGAGACCACAACAATTAAGCCAGTTGTAGTCAGAAGATATAGATACCCACAGGCTGTGAAAGAAAACATCAGAAGAAAAATCAAAAAATTATCAGACTTGGACGCTTTATACTATATCAACAGTTCATGAAAAAATTGTTAAGCAAGTAAATACCTGACTGACAAGTATTAATAAGATTATCGAATAATTTATTGAAAGTATGTACTAAAAAATCGTCAGGCTGCATACAATCTAGTTAAGTAAAATAACCATCAGAGTTAAAAATATGTCACATCATTGAGACGTGTAGATTATACATTTGCAAAATAAAGTTATATGAAAGATGTTGTTTCGAAACATAATAGTCAAAAAAATTATATTTTGAACCAGTCAGTGTTTGGTGGAATATTCTATTGGAAAAACAGCACTTTTTTGAACACTAGGTATATGTGGAAGTAAAATAATATTTCATGACGAATTAATAGACGCAATTAATAAGCAAAAATTAGTTTCATATTAACAACGACTGGTGTAATATTGAAAATATTTATTCTGATGTATGATAATTTAACTATGCCTTTTTTGTACAACTTTCACAACTAGTTTGAATAATTTATGCTTATTTTAAGACGTATGAGTTTTTTGTTGTTCTGATACTAAATATTTTTTTTAATAATTATGAATTCAACTAAATCCTAATTGTATTTTTTATAAGTATTAACATAATTTTTTCATTAATATATTTGTAAAATATTCAATCCACTAACAATCTGATATTCGTTTCTCTTACATCATGTAAAGATCAAAAGTATATTATCCTCCTACAGTTTAAAAAAAAAGCATCTATTAACGGACTACAATGAGTTTACAATTGTTATTTGTAGAAAAACTTTTTCTAAAATTCTACTTTATATTAGGATTATCTTACATTCGTAAACTAATAATATTTCATATAATAAGAAGATTAGTATTAGAATAGATATAAGAAAGTTTATTAATAATAATATTGTATAAGCTTTGAATTCTTCTATATATTTGTATTCAACGTCCAAAATCAATGGAGTCATTCTTTAATAAAGTTTTTAAGTGCTAAGATGTATAAGCAAAAATATTACATTAACATATGTGCATGCATATAATTTCAAACACGTTTTAGTTGAGAATCATTTCATACACAATTCTAAATTGGATAAAAAGAAGTACAATGAAACGTAATTATCAGTTAGCTTCTTTAAATTAATAATAAATGACTTGTAAAAAAACGTGACATGCATAAGTCTACTTCTGCTGCCTAGAGAACCAACAGTGGACCGCATGCATCTTGATCGGTCCTCTTTTGGGAACAATTTTAAAAATAGAACGTACAGTAGACCATGCTATTTTTCAATAAATAAACAAATATTTAGTTCTAAATTTTTGGAGAATGTATACTTGGAGGTACATCTTATGTCCAAAAAAGCGATTTATATTGTTTTTAGTACGTGATGACTTTTTACGTGACATCTAAGGACCTACGAAATTGAAGCTTTTTGGCAGAAAACGTGGTTAGTTACTACTGCCGGACAGGACGTTTAGATTTAATTTATCATGAAAATATAGACAATCTTTGTAATAAATAAAAAGCGTCATCGTAAAGTGAGTGGTTTTAAAAACACTGTTCCATTTTTTTTTTTTTTTTTTTTTTTTTTTTTTTTTTTTTTTTTTTTTTTTTTTTTTTTATTGTTGTGCCAATTTGGTCTCATTACAAACCTGCCTCTCTCTTCGGACAACGGAAAAAAACAATACCAATCACGAGGCGAGCGAGGAATCGGATTTTAAATCAAGGGAGAAACAAGTTCCAGAAAAACGCGATTTTCCGCCTCCTTCCCCTCCCACCGAAGCCACCTGATGAGCCAGGTTCAGTAGCAGATACATAAACATCGGAGATACCTGGCAATCAGATGGATTATGAGATCGTCGGAATGAAAAAAGATAAAGAGGAGAACGGCAAAGATTTGCCGAATAATAATATAGAAAGACATAGTAATGATGAAACTACGGATTACGACGAGGTAAGCACAACCATACCTGGTCTAGAAAGGTACAGAGCGTGCAGGACGCGGCTATCAATATCAAGACCGCCCTGAAAGTCAGAAAAGAGTAAAGACATACTGCCAAAATAATTAAAAAAAAGAAATGAACACCCGTTCAGATACCTCGACAACATCGCTTTCTGCACAATAACGGAAAACATACCGGACACAGAAGTCATAGATGCGCTTCAGGAGAGAAGTTATATAAACCCAGCAGCGATACCTCAAGACGATGAAAGGGTTAGAGACGTCACTCTATCAAAAGCAAGAAGAGTGTTGGTGATGAAGTTATACGTGAAAAAGCACTTTCACAGTACAGGATTGAAATCGGATATCGAGAAAAGTATATCGTCTCTAAAACGCATCATGGGGTTTAAGAACATAAAGTTAGTGGGTATTATACAAGACCTTGCGATATTAGGCGCAGCACAGTAGGATTACGTCGGAGAACAGTTCCAAAATATCTTCGAAAATGTAAATGTATCAGCGGTGATATATTCAAATAACTTAGTAGTGCCACCGGCAGAACAGGGTTTAAGGTGCTGAACCGATATCACGAATCATCCATGCGAAGCCAAAGGGGCATGAACCAAACGTACAACAAAGTCGCGAAGGATTATAATTGGAGGAACATGCGACCGGATATACGTTGGTTTGTGTTGGGTTGTGAATCATGCCAATCGAAGAAGCTTGTTAGGGTAAAAACAAAACAGGCGCTTATTATAACAAATAAGCCAAGTACACCGTTCGAAAAAATATCGATTGATTTGTATGGCACGATCAACAAACCATCTGCACACAGCAACAGCCACATATTGTCGATCCAAGATTGGCTAACAAAGTGTATAATTTTGGTACCAGTAAAGAGAGTAACTGCTTTAGAAACAGCTTATGCTTTTTTGGACAGAGTAATAGCATACTTTGGCGCATCAGGAAAAAAATTTTCCGATAGAGGCGCACACTTTTAAAACAAATTATTGGAGTAGTTTGCAATAGTAATCGAAATAGACGAAATGGGCACTACAGCTTTTTACCCACAAAGTAATCGTGCGATAGAACGAATGCACCACACTTTAACAGAGTATCTGAAGGCATATGTAGATGAAGACGACCACTGGCACGAACATCTGGGGATGTGCATGTGCGCATACAATACAACACACTCAGCTACAGGTATGACACTTTAAGAGGTATTACTGGGCTACCCAGCCAGAATTCCGTCAAGCTTCAAGAAAACAACAAACGGACAAACTTATGACGAATACTTACAGCATTTGATAAAAACAATGACGCGGTTTCGACGGCTCAAGAGATAAGTACACAATCAAAAGTATAAAGATAGCAAAAAAAAAAAACCTAAAAAAACAGAGTATATGTAAGTGCAAGTATATTAGGAAGACGATCAATAAGCAGAAGTACAGAAAGACGCATGAATTGTAAAGAAAAACGCAAATCTTATGTTTCAGGGCTGGGGCCATGCCGGTAACAGAACAACCGGGGGAAGTAGAATTTATTAAAAGAAATCCTGGAATATTGGTAGAAAATATAGGTCCGGTACAATCAGTCACGTCAACCTGGAGAATAATATGGTACGTGGATTGGAATCAGCTAATCGAGGAATTAAATGCATTTCTGAGTGCAAGTAGGCAATCAAGGTGGAAATGCAGAGTGACGTTGAGAATAGAAGATGAATGCGCAACGCAAATAGAGGAGGCCACACATAAAGCCCTAAAGATACGAGAAAGAGTTGAAGAGGCGTATTAAGCAGTGGTGGGTCGGAAAATTGGTAGTCAAATGGAAACATGGAAACAGTGCAAATACTTCAGGGACAGGCAACAGAAGCAGAAAAGAAAAAAATACAAGAATTGGTAGAGTCAAAACTGACTAACACAACCGATACAACTAACTACCTAGCGGAACAATAGAGGATTACAACGTTTGGTGATCATGAACAAGAGCTTAAGAGCATTAAAATGTTCGAAGATAAAGCGGAAAATAAACAGAGGAAGGGTGAAAAATAGATACATAATTCATAGGCGGATATGATAGAGTATCAGAAATGGGGAGGGAGATTGAAAAATCAGCCTTAAAACTTGTAGTAAGATTCGGAACATCAACAGATATAATTGATTTAGCAGGTCAAGGCATGTCGCATCTATCAGAGGCAGCATTAGGGGCTAAAACTTAAGCAAAAATTTTCTCAGGGCAGCTGGGGAAGTCGCAGATATAGCATTTAACGGAAAAATGATATGCTACATAGAGATACCACTGGTTACGAAAGAAAAGTTAGATATCATCATCGCCAGTGGAACAAGTGGGGTTAAAGGTAACAGACGTGGTTGCATATCTACAGCCAATATACGGATACGTAGCATGCAGCGCTAGCGCGAAAAGATTTGCGCCAGTACCGCAAAAAGTAGTAAAACAATGCAACAAGCTGGGAAAAATACGCATATGAAAACAAATGGAACCAACACAAGAGGTTGAAGAAGACCACCCTTGCACAATACGACTTATATTGGGCGAGACAGTGAAAAACCCGGAAAAATGTCCAATAATACTGGCCAAATAAAAGGGCACATATTGGATACGCCTTCATGCGAAAAATCAGCATGCATTCAGCACCACCGAAGAGGAAACGGTACATGCGCAGTGTAAACATACCGAGCACAAGACGCTAAAAGTAACAGACTCATAAGTCATAAACCTAGCGACAGACTGCACAGCTCAAACATCCAAAACAAGGCTGAACCCGGGATAAAAGAAGATAAAAAAACCAGATATTTAAGTTTAAAAGCTCAAAATTGAACTTAAAAGAAGTTATACAAAGGATAAAAAGAGTAGGAGAAGGTAAGATACTAGAATTAATAGAAGCAATAATCAAAAGGGATGGGTTACAGGAACTCGATAATCGGGAACATGGGCTTAATGACGGCATAAAAGTAGGTACAAAATTGGCGGATATAGTCAAACGCGTACATAAAGTACTGCAATCGAAAGAGGAATTTTCCGATTGGAAGGATCACGCGTGGATGGCGGCGGAGATCGCACTAGGCACGGCAGCACGGTCATTTGAAATTTTAAAATGGGGAGCTACGATGATGCTTAAAGGCTTGAGAATGTTCACAGGTAGACGGAAGAGTAACCGCAGACGCATCAACATTATGCTGGAAGACTTGTCTGCGCACAGAACAGTAGCTAACGAACAAGAAGCAAGAGTGCTGTTTGGTGAGCGGGTAAAATCAGAAACCAGGAAGCAGCCGGCCCAGTCAGCAACTAAGACACGCCCTTTGCAATGAACACTGTAAATATATATACGTACATAGACATGTGAAATTTAAAAAAATTTAAATTTGACTGTAAGAAATCAGAGTGGAAAAAAAAAGAAAGAAAATAATAACAATAATGATAACAAATATTTTGATACCAATAATAAAAATGTACAAGGGTATAAATATTACTAAGTGAAAATGTAATTTTTGTGTGAAGATGTAAACGGAAAATATTGTATGTAAACATACGAAATCAAATGTAACAGAAAAAGCAAATAAATGTAAAACAGGTAGAGTCAAAGTTCAGAGAGGAAAAAATATATTGCGGAGAGAGCAGCGCAAACAAGAACAAACTATGTATACACAAATCATATATGTCTATTTACAACGCATAAACAACATGATGCAAATACATAAACACACACACGCGCGAATAAGTAAGGCCATCGAGGACGATGACCGCGTGACCTCAGACGTGTGACGTACGATAGAGGCTCTTGTAACTGCGCGCCCTAAGCTCGGCGCTTGCATGCACAAGCGGACCAACTCGCAGTCCTGTACCGCCTAGGTACAAGCAGGGAGACTAAGCGACTCACTTTTCCCGTTTGGCCTCCGAGAATAACACCTCATGCGCGTCTGCTCTCTTGTATAATCACCAAAAAAAGGTTCCGTTGTTTCATCTCGCGGGTATTTATTTCCTCAGCACCCTCAAGCTCCGCATTTCCCACATAACAATGATATACATTTGCAATAATTTCAATACATTCGCAAACATGATTCTAAGATAGGTGAAGATATAATATCATATATAAGTGACTCTAATGGCATTTACCTATCAAATTTTGTTCAACATACAGCGCAAAGCCTCCATACGTGATAGAAATCGCTATATTTTGAATAGCACTATTTTAATTTACATCGAATTTTGATGAATTTCTTTTATATTTATACCAAGTAAATTCGAGAAGTCAAATTAAAATTATTGATGAGACGAAAAAATTATGTAAATGCCATTAGAGTCATTTATATATGTGATTATATCTTCACCAATCTTGGAAACATGTTTGTAAATGTATTGAAAGTACGCTTCTGCTGAAAGAATAGCGTTTAGAATTTAACTTGATGAGACGAAAGGAATCGCCTTCCCGGCAAGAAAGAGCTCCCCGGTTCGATTCCGGGGTCAAGGTGGTTTTTTGACGTCTCCTCAAGAATTTTAATTTAACCACTCGAATTTACTTGGTATGAATATGAATAAAATTCATCAAAATTTAATGTTTATTGAAACAAGGCCTATTAAAAATATAGCGATTTTCATCACGTATGGAGGATTCACGCTGTACGTTGAAAAAAATTTAATAGGTACATCTAACTAGAGTCATTTATATATATGTGATGTAATAATTAAAAAAAAAACTTAAAAATTTTGGTTTTAATAAATTAGGGATCAATGATCTTATGTATTCGAGTACATGCAAAAAAGTGTTATTATTGGAAAGACATAAAATTATGATGGGTACATTAAGATATATGTTTATTATATTTTTCTGATTCGTTAAATTTGCCCCGTTATTTGAAATTTTTGATTCAATGCCTTAAATAACAATTACTTGCGAATATTTACTCAGGGAACTTATTCTTGTACAAATAAGTGCACTAAACTCATTACACGTTCAATATTCTCGATTATTTCCCACAGTGACTTCATCTGATATCATTCAAGGAATAGATCAACTATTAAAACTAGAATTCTAAAAAAAAGCCAAGAATATACCCGTTTTTAAATAGTTTTTTTTTAATATTAGAGTATGCCAACATGCAGTGTAACAAAACTTTCACAAAATAATTTGATTTAAACTCTAAGAAGTACCTTTGGTTTGTACTTTCATACCTCAATAACCTAGCATGTTAAAGAACTTTACTAATATTGTGAATTTTGTACAGTGGTAGAAAGTCCCCTTACTACTTATTTTTCGTTGAGCACTTGCATCATCTATTAACGTTTTACATTTTGTTTATTTATCTTTGAAGATTTTTGTATTACAGTACCCTATTTATTAAATCTGTAATGGAATAAAATTATAAAGTAGATTATTATTAAAAAACTATACTTAAAAATCAAATGCTTTGTTATAAGTCATTATTAGGGCGTAATTCGGGGGTAATCATTGTTAAAAATCAAATTTAAAATTTTGGTTGTTAATAACAATATGAATTTGTTAATATTTTTTTTTTAATTTTTTTTTCGTGAAATTCAATACTTTGGCTACAAAAGTGTAATCGGTAAAAATTTTGTAGATCTTAAGGGTCTTAAGCTACACATTTTTGAAGAACACTCAAAAATCGGAAAATTAATTTTCATCGGATTTTGAATCTCTTAAATTAACGAATTTTAGCCAAAAAAATTCCCGAACACATATCTCTTATTTTTGATGTAGAAACTGTAAATAAAATTTCAGCCGAATCAGTGATGTGTTGGTCAGAAAGTGTTCGGTTTATAAAAGAATTACCTATGTGCTCTACTAGTACAACTCTCTTGAAATTGGTATAGAGCGCGTATTCAGTACACTATTTAGTGGCAGTACTTGTAAATGCATAGCAGCAGTGCCTCCCGCAGATCGCTCAACTTCTTAAAGGGCCATATTCTGTGAATAAACGGCTTCTACACCACGTTGCACTATACTGGGCTGGTATTCTGTAACTTTTAAGAACGTTTCTTTGACTAATTCTTATCAATTGCGCATGCACAGAAAAAGAAAGTTGCTTTCTGCATATGCGCAGTGAACAAAAATCAGTCAAAAACACTTTATCAAAAGTTAGAGTGCGACTACATGGAGAGACGGAATCCACAGCTCGGACTTTTCTGGCTGACCAATGAAAGCAGTTCTTTAATCTAGACAGTTTCCGTCAAAAGTTAGTAGTTCAGATAGCACACGGAATTCCTAGCAGAAAATTTTTAACAAAGGGGCAAGATCCACGCGTGCCACGTATGCAATCATTTTTGCGCTCGCAGATATAAACGAAATCTGTACAGATTTTTTTCGCTCTCATGATCTCCAGGAATCCCATTAAACATCGGTGCAGGCAGTTGGCCTGGGGATAATGTGTTTGGCATGCATTTTACATTATTAGTCTAACACATTTTGTAGTATATAGCTAGGGTGTCCGAAGAATTAAAAATTGTCTAGATGCAATTCAACAGAATTGGGCTCTAATAAAATATCGTAATGTATAAGCTGTTGAAAGACTTAGAAAAAACACGATTCGCGTCATTGATTATTATTCCTGAATTACTTGGAAAATGGCACTTTTTCTGGTTATTTTTCAATATCTCCAAAAAAAAAGCTTGTAGCGAAAAAAGTCCTGAGTAAAAGTGAATAAGCGCATAGTTTTGCTGAGAAATTAGTCATTTACAAAAGTTGTAAAAGTTTTTTTCTACCCGAAAACGTGGGTCAAAGTTCAAAATGTAAAAAATCCAGAAGTATTAAAATATATAAACAAATCGCTTGTTTACTTTAGAATTAAATATTCTATAGGTATTACTATAGTTAATCATACTTGCACGGTCCGATTAACCATAAACAATATGACGGCCAATTTCAAAATGGTTAATTTGTAAATTTGCAACGCTATTCTTTCCGGTACATGCAACAAATCCCAACGAAATCTACAGTAGTCGATATGTATGGTCTTTATCTTTTAACTTACTAATTTTTACATTTTTAGACTAACAAATGAATTTGTTGTTAGCGAAAAATGCTTTTCCATGATTCGTAACTTTGACGATTTTCAACTTATAGATTTGCTATTAACTCCAATTGATTGCGCTTGCCTTTTCATTCATTGAAACAAAATAAAAGTTTTGCTCTACGACCAATAGAAGTGGAGATACTTGTAGCCGTAGCAGCCGCTCTGAACAACTTGTACACGTAAAACGTGGACAGTTATATTGACTGTGCATACTCTACACTGTAAATTTTTTGCATAGCAAAAAGACAATGCCTACGGTGTTAAAAAATTGTTTTCAGTACACCGTAAAACCGTACATGCACGCGGTTCCTCGTTCGGCTCGCTCCAACAGCGCGCTGCGCATACGGCACCTCTTGCTTGAAGCTGAAATATTTCGGTAACCTCGAAATCAGCATTTATAGCAAAAACTTCGTTGTAGCGTTTATTTTACACTTACTTTCTTTGAATAATTTTTGTTTGTAGGGATGTTGATGCATAATCGCACTAAGTAATGTAAAAACGATACACGTGCCACAAAAAAGTAACCTTTGCTCTCCTCTTTGTAGAAGTGCTTTGGCCGCGCTTGTAGCTTGCGACGTGTCTGAAATTTTTGAAATAACGGTCACACACTTACAGTTCGTAAGACCATCTCCGTTTTTTATTTGGTAAAGTAACCCAATGATATAGAAAAAACCAGTATTAAAAGAAAATAAATGTAAAACAAGCGCTACATCAAAGTTTTCGTTTTAAAACGCAGATTCCGAGATTACCAGCTTTTGTCAGCGTTAAGTAAGAGGCGCAATCGCATAGTTAAGAAATAAACGGAGAAAATAAAAATAAAATGTATCATCGTAGGTATTTTTATCGCGAAATAATCAATTATACAATAATAATTCTCGCGGACGGTTTTGTAGGTCATTCTGACACCTGCGCATTCGCAGTACGATGTATGAGTGAGTCGGCTGAGCCCGCATAGATGCACAGATTTACGGTGTACTTAATTATAGTCCCTTACTTAGCCTCCTTACGAATAATCCCAGTTACCTAAATTACCTTCACCCTCAACAAAAAAAAATCAACAGAAAAAAAGGAGGTTCATCATCGTTCAACCTAGAAAACCGACAATCTTTTTGCTCATAAAGGAAAGAGTATGATCAGATCTTAGTTTATTGGAACCAGATTAAATAGTTATCGACAGAAACTAAGAACTAGAAGTTCTAAAAAAAACAAAAAACAATCATAACTGTGAACAAACTAAGAAAAAGAAAAAAAATGTTAAAAAAAACGATATACACATCAGAAGTATATACATACAAAGAGAAAAAAACTTTTAAAGAAAATAATTGTTAGGTCTCATAAAAGCAAAAGCAGTTGGAACGTCCTAAACATATGTGCCTGTGTACAAACACGAAAGGCCCACAGCAACCATAAATCGACCCACTGCCGAAAATAATACCAGTTTTACGACCAGAGCAGCAGTCTCTATTGTCACCGAATAACGGAGTCGTCATGGGAAGAAAAATGTGCAGTAATAAAACGAAGAAAACCGTCAACATCTCGCCAAACGATGATGAAAAGTATTAATGATACACCAAAAACATTTTTGGATAAGAGCATTCGTAGGCAGAAGAAAAGAGTCGAACACATATTTTCTTAAGATAATACCAAACCTTTAACGGTAAACGCAAGAGAAAAAACAACTTACAAATCCCTAAAAAAAAAAAAAAAAAAAAAAAAAAAAAAAAAACCAAAACAAACACAAAAAAAAACATACAAATTTATGTTATTCCTTTATAAAAAAAAAACGCTAGAATAATGATGAGTGTCGTAAATGGACATCAAGCAAATCAAATACACAAGATAATTACTTATGCAATCAACACATCCTCTAACGTCCACTAAAACAAACTATGTTGATAGCGTCGTAGCATATAAGAATAATTGCAATAATAATAATAGGATAGCATAAACAGTTGCAAAAAAAAGACTATTAATAAGTGAACAAAGGATCAAAATGAATTAAGTTAAGTAATACCATATGTAAGTAGGAACGCCAAATAAATTTGCGTAGAAAAAAGATTAATTAAAGAAAGCCACATACATATTGTTACAACACCAGCATGCTAGGCGCGGAATACTGTAGCTACTTCACGTGCCCTCTTTTTCTCCCTACTAGAAAATGAAGATGTACCTCTTCTAATGGAAGGCCCCTCTACTAATCTACTATAGAATAATTACAGGTACAAGGCACTCTGGGACCAGCAGAGAGACACCAGATAACAGCTTAGCACTACGACCGGTAATAATACAACAAGTAGGAGCCAGGAGAGAAGCTATCGTCATCCAAATGCAGGGACGTGTAACGCCTGTAAAATAGACCGAGAATCAAACTCAGAAGCGTATGGCCGTCAAACAAAAGCCAACAGCTCGACAACAACAAACCATGAACGAGCAATTAAAGTTTTAAAAAAAAAAGCTTTAAAGCCTTACAACGACATCCTTGGCTAGAAAAACCATAAGAATAATGATAATAATATTACTAAAAATAATAATAGAATAACTAACATACTAACATTAAAATCTATAATTGCTTAAAAATACTAAAAAAAAAAAAAAACCTAGGAATGTAAATTGAACGCAGTAACACCTTAGCCATCGACATACTTGACAATAATTTTAATATCCATACCTTGCAGAATTTAATGCATACACTTACCATGTATATGTTGATGCATTCATTATTTAAAAAGAGCAGATAAACGGCTTCACAATTCTTAAGAAATTTAATTCTACAATATTTACTTATATTAATCAATTTTTTGTATATATATACTACTAACAAAATTGTAATCGTTTTTCACTAAAGATTAAGCTAGAAATATAAGAAAAGACGTCTAATGAACCATACCATAAAACATTTACATATAAAATACACATTATGTACAAGTAATTTTACGAATATGATACCAAACCCACAATATGGGGAAATGTAACAAAAAAATATGTAAAGAAAAAAAAACCATGTGTAAAAATTATAATGTAACCTTAGTACATAAAATGATTTTCCAATTTTGCACAAATGTTATAAAAGAGGGAAGAGCGCGTACATGAACAAGAAAAAATGTATACTCTAAAAACACAGCGAAACTAATCCTTAGGAGAAACGAGGATCAGCAGAAAAAGACTACCTCTTTACTCCTTAAAGGGAAAAGCGTACATTATAAACAGGACACAAAAATTTCTCAAACACCTACCCTCAACATACAGGAAAATCGTCGCAGAGGACGACGTCGTCGCGGCCCCGGACGTGTGGCGTACGGTATACATAGCATACCAATACGTACGCGCCCCACGACCTCAGATAGGGACGTATGACCAAGAGAGAAGAGAAGCGGAACTCTTAAGTTGGGTCAGAGAGTAGAGAAAAAGGAGAAGATTCGGGACTCTCGAGACTGGCAGACGTGCCTCCAGGTTACCGCGCGATCCTTGGCTCTTTCCTCGGTCATAAATAATAATAATAAGAAGTCAATAGTCCTTACTGTGTATTTATTTCGCGTTCACCCAAACGACCACAAACCCACGTAACAGCATCAAATATCACACAAAATTATGAAAAAAAAAAACATGAAATTGGAAACCTTTTTATTTTACCTTCAACGTGTGTATAGGCGGACCACAATACATGCAACAGCATTATCAAGATGCAATGGAAATAATGAAAAAATGTGGCGAACCAGATTTATTTATAACTGTAGCATGCAATCCCAAATGGAAAGAAATGAAAAATGTATTGAAAGACTTTCCTAAAAACACTTTACCAAATGACATACCAAATATAACAGTAAGATTGTTTTAAACAAAGTTACAATTTATTTTGGATCATATAACAAAAAAAAATTCCTTCAATAAATAATATCATATGTTTACACACACTATTGAATTTCAAAGAAGAGGTTTACCACACGCCCATATATTGGTCACGCTGCATACTGATAACAAAATTATAACACCTGATGATATTGATAACATTATATCTGCAGAGATTCCCCCAAATGATAAAAAGCTAAAAAAATTAGTAATCAAACACATGTTGCATGGTCCGCATAATATTAATAGTCCATGTTTAAATAAAAATGTGAAAGTTTGTAAAAATTAATCAATACGTTCGTGCAAGAAAGATAAAGTATTATTGATATATTATAAATTATATCACAAAGCTTATTATTTTTAGTCTATTCCATGATAAGTTAGTAATAAACAAATTTTAAATAATACAGCCTTTATACATTGGGTAAGTATCGTTCAGTATCGTTCTTAATAGGGTTATTAGGATTCATTGATTAAGCTAAATTCTGATTTATTGTTACTAATAATAATTTTGAATCAGATAAAAAATTAATTCCAACAACAAAGTCGCAATCGTCACATTTAAAAATCATAAAAATAATATGCGAGACGAACTCATTCTAGTTGGATTATTATAAACTTCATATCGGTTATTAATTAATCAATCAATTAATAGCTTTTTAATTATTACACCTGCGTTTCTAAATCTTGGAGTAAAAAGCTAGGGTTATTCATAGCTGATACTTGATTTTTTTATCAATAATAATGTATATCGATCAAATGATAAAGAAATTTATTAAATTAAGCTGAATGTAGTTGATAATTCATTGATGTATATTCTTTAAATAAAAACTATCACAAGAAAAACAAGTTTTAATAAAAAGCTTTTATTTAATAAATGTAAAATATAGGTAATCCTAACAAGCAGTTTAAAAATGCATTAAAAGTACAAAATAAATTTTCCAAGCCACTTGGATGTAACTACAAGTAAAAGCTTGAGGCACTGAGATAATAGTATCCTATGAATCTTGATACTTTGTTGACAGTAATCATACTTTACTCTGCCTTATTTTTTTATTATATGTATTCTGTTATAAGTTTATTTTAAATCTAATTTATAGACACATAATTGAACATTATTTTTTTGACTTTACTATTGTCTTACATGTCTAGTGTTATGTAATAAACGCTATTAATGTGTATGAAAATTAATAAACTAATACGGAATATATAGGGAGTATGTTCATATTGAATTTTTTATCGTTTTTATTATACTAGGGTACTACGCCCCCTGCGCACCTTACGCGCCAACCTCCAACTATTTATCAAACATACTAATGTCCATGATTTTGGAAGAAAAATAAAATGATAAGCTATTTTATGACGGTTAGTTGTCTTTTTTTTGATTTCAATTACTTTTTATTCAATTTTTCAAGAATCTCGTTTTCAAATTTGCCCACTCCCAGGCTGTCTCAGCCAATCACAGAACGAATGAGGCTTTAGTCACGTGACAATCAATCTTTTATCATAAGATAATCCCTGAATAGGAATTAGTTTTCGGCGCACGTCTGGCCCGAGCGTGGTGCCACGAATTCAATTCGCGGTCCGTTTCTGGGTAGATAGGAAAATTTGTGTAGGCTGTGATCTGGTTCGTCTCTTGCCCGATGATGGCAGCCAAGAACAGCTGATTGTACTTGGTTGCTGCACAGTACCCGAGAGCGGACCAGAAAGTAACATGCATAGCAGTCATAGCAGAACTTAAAAACAGCATTCTAAAATAAGTAAATTACTTACACTAAAATAAATTTTTTCCCAATCTAGACAGTACAACTGTGAACTGTTTACTCAAAGTCTGTTTACAGAAAATCTGAACTGTTCATGTTTATTATCATTATCATCATCATCATCATCATCATCGTCGTCGTCGTCGTCGTCGTCGTCGTCGTCGTCGTCGTCGTCGTCGTCGTCGTCGTCGTCGTCGTCGTCGTCGTC